>PVJH01039477.1:0-16365 GCA_004026705.1 Nesogale talazaci | reverse complement strand
AAAAATTATATGAATAGCAATGGAATGTTGTTTGATATAGTTTGGAAGGGATAATCCTGTAAGGTTGAAAGGCACTTCAAGTAAGACTGTGAAGAGCTGGCTCCTCAGAGCTGATGTTAATGACAAATTGAAAACAAAGACCTTCATTTTTTGATGGGCATGACTTTAAATGAGAAGAGATAGCTGCAAAAATTATTAATAGTTGAAATGTGGAATATGCAATACATAATCTTCTAGGAAAATGAGGTCATCAAAATGAAGTGGAACCCATGAAGAACAACATCATAGGTATAAGTGAGTTGAAATGCACTATTATTGACCATTTTTGAAAGGACAATTATATGGGTTTATGCTAGAAATAAAAAACTGTGGCTGAGTCCCGGTGGTGTAGTGGTTGTGCGCGGGACTGCAGCTCACTGGGATGTACGTTCAATTCCAGCGGTGGGGCTGGGCCTCCTACTCCCACCACCAGAGAGCAGTGATGCCCCCCCCCCCAAAAAAACAAACAAACAAAAAAGAAATAAAAAACTGAATGATGTCACATTCATTATCAAAATAGAACACTTCAAAATCAATCTTGGAGTACAATGTTGCAATGATAGAGTATCTATACACCTAAATTTTGCAACAACCACTAAGGCCAATGATGAAGAATTCTACTAATTTCTTCAATCTGAAAATGATCAACCATGCCATAAAGAGATTTGGATAAGTTCGGAATATGGCCTTGATGATAGAAATTAAAGCAGGGATCACATGATAGAATTTTGTAAGATTAGTGATTTCTGATTGTATCTTTTTACAACAAAAATGACAACTCTATATGTGGACCTCACCAAAATAATACACAGTAATCAAATTGACTATAATGCTGGGAAGGGGTAAAGGAGAAACTCAATACCATCCGTTAAAGCAAGACCAGGGTCCAACTGTGGATCCAACAGGCAAAAATATTGCTCATATGCAATTTCAGGTTGAAGACAAAACAATTAAAACTACTCTAAAAGTGGAAAAATGTGAACCTGAGTATAATTCATCTGGTTTTAGAGAACAACTCAAGAATATATTTGATGCATTGAACAATAATGACCAAGGCTAAATGAGTTGTCAAATCAAGAAAATTATATAAGAAGAAAGCAAAAAGTTAATTAAAAATGCAGAAAGGAAAGATAAAAGTGGATGTCAAAAGAGACTCTAAAACTTGCTCTTGAACACAAAGCAGCCGAAATAAATGGAGGATATCATGAAGTAAAAGAGCTGAGCAGAAATTTTCAAAAGGCAGCTGAAGAAAAGAGTCAAACATCACAGCAAAATTTGCAAATGCCTGGAGTTAGAAATTCAAAATAGAAGAATGTTAATTGTATCAAGTCAAGCCATGTCCCCCAAGTAATATGGCATGTTATAAGAACTGCAATAGCCCCCAATAAATTGATTTTTTAAAGCAATATAAATCTGTTGGTTACAATATAAATCTGTTGGTTATAAATCTGTTGGTTTAAAGCAATATAAATTCTCTATATTTAAAAGGAAAAAACCTAAGAAATAGGGTACTTATGCTACAATGATAAAACTAAATAAACTTGGAATAAGAATTTAAAAGAGAGAGAACATGATCAGTACTTCTCAACCTGAAATGACTGGAAAAAAATTCAAACGTCAAGTGGAAATATTGAAGGATACAATGAGCAAAGTACTGCATGAAACATTGAAAGGATGGATGTAAGACAGAGATACTATATCAAAAAGAACCATTTCCAAAAACACCATATGATCAAGAGCCAATGGTATAGAAGGAAGGAATCCAAACTGTACTAAAGGTATTAGCTAAAAACAAGGCTCCAGGAATTAACGGAATGCATATTGAAATGATTCGACAAACTGATGCAGTGTTGGAAGTTTTACTTAGCTATACTAAGAAATCTGGAAGATAGGTGCCAAGCCAACTGAATTGAACAAATCCATGTTAGTATCCATTGAACCTCAGAATGCGAAAATTGTTTAGTATCATTAAATTCACATGCAAATACAATTTTGCTGTAGAACATTTTTAAATGATTGCAGTTGTATGACAGAGCTGCCAGAAATTCAAGAGAATGTGGAATGGGGCATATCATTGTTGATAACAAACGGATCTTGGTTCAAAGCAGAGAATACTAGAAATACTTGTGTGGGTTTTTTTTTTACTAAAGGAAATTAACTCTATAAATCATAACTTTAGATAATATTGAGAATAATGGGAATTCCAGAACATTTCATTGTGTTCATGCAGAACCTGAACATAGACCAGGAGGCAATAATTCAAACAAAGCAAGAACTATTGCATGATTAAAAATTAGGAAACATCAAGATTGTAACATTTCACCTTACATATTTGATCAAAATTCTAAGAAAATGATGCTAGAAGTTGGACTATATTTAAAAAGAGTGTGGCATCAAGACTGAAGGAGGTCAGGTGGTACAGTGGTTACATGGTGGACCGTGAATTGCAAGGTCAGCAGTTAGAATCCACCAGCCACTCTGAGAAAGATGAGGTTTTTATTCCTGTAAAAAATTACATTCTTGGAAACCCATAAGGACATTCTACTCCCACTTTATAGGGCCATTAAGTCGGAATAGACTTGATGGCTGTGAGTTTGGATGAAATCAGGACTGGAGGAAGGCTCATTAACGATCTGCCATTTACAGATGATACAATCTTGTTTGCTGAACATGAAGAGAATTTAAAGCAACAACTGATAAACAATATAGTCTATGTATCTTAACATAAAATAAACAAAAATCCTCATAACTGGACTATCACGATAAGTGAATAGATTGAAGTCAATTGTTTCATCTTGCTTGGATTCACAATCAACACTTCCAGAAACAGTAATCAAAAAATGAAAGAACATATTGGATTGGGAAAATATACTGCATAAGACTTCTATAAAGTGTTGAAATGCAATATACCACTTTGAGGACTGAAGTGTACCTTACCCAAACTGCAGGCAGGCAAAGGGGCTTGGCACAGTATATGTATGTATGTATTCTGATAAGTGATGTACGAGCTCCCAATAAAATGATTTTTTTTAAAAAGTAACAGTCTCAGAAACCCACAGGGGCAGTTCTAACATTTCCTATGAGTCAGAATTGACTCAACAAAAGTGAGTTTGGTAGGAAAAAATATTGAAATTATTATAGACTGCCAGAAGAATAAACAAACGGAGAGGAAGTATAGCCAGAGTCCTCTTCAGAAACAAACATGATAGATTTTGTCCCATGTTATTGGGTAAGATTACTCCCTGGAAAAGAACATCATTCTCTGTAAAGTATGTCAGTCAAAGAGAGAAAATCCATAAGGAGATTGCTTGAAACAGTTACTTAACAATTGTGAGGATTGTAAAGAACTGAACATTTTGTTGTACAAAGGATCACTTTGAGTCAGAAGCAATTTGATAGCATCTACATGTATAAGATGAACAATTATTACACCAAAAATGTGACAAGTGTAGATTAAATGAACATTTAAAAATAAAACTTATCAGACTGAAATGGGAAAAATAATCAAAATAGCCCTTTACTATTAAAGATTTTGCATTTTGACCAACTTTTTTTTGATGAAGGAAATTCAATGTCATGTTACTTCAGTGGTCAAATTTATCAAACATTAAGAATAGTTAGCACCAATCTTACACAAATTTTGTTAAAAATATAGGAACACATTTTAAGAAATTTTGAGGTCAGATAATCCTCATAACATGTAAGAAATCTCAATAGAAATCACTCAAACATATGTGTACAGATTAATATATGTGCATGAACATAGATATAAGGATACCTAATAAAATATTAGCAAGTTGATTCCATTACTACATAGACTGATTATATAATAAGCTCAAGTTGGATTTGTTTTAAGAATCTCAGGAAGGTTTGACACTAAAAAAAATATATATATATATATATATCATTCACCTAATTTAAAAAACTTTAAATTTAAGCTTTGTGTTTAATCCAAAAGATGTACAATAAAACATCTTTCAGCATGCAGTCATGATTAAAAAAAAACAGGAAATTTAGAGTAGAATGAACTTTTTCAACATGATGTACTGAATCCAAGAAAAATTGATAGTTAACATCATACTTAGTGATGGAATATTGAATAGTACTCAGAAGTTCAGTAAGCACAGGGGAACTGGCAAGCTCAGAACCCATGTGGTTTGTTGTACACACAGCAGCAGCAGCAGTAGTGCCAAGAAACAATTTTATTAAAGCATTATGTCACTTCAGAAGAAATGAAGTAGGTCCCTCTAAAGAGTTGAAAAGGACTATCTTAAGATACATAGATAAATAAATACACTTCATTCCAGGATTGAGGTGGACCCCTTTGGGAAGTGAGAAAGGACATTGTCTAAACCTCTCAGGGAATACTTCTAGATGTTAGATGGCGTTTTCAAAGAGGAGGGCTTGCTGTTCTGCAGATGTCCAAATGAGTACCTAATTAGTTACTTAGTTTGACCTTAGGTTTCATACATATTTTCTCTCAGCTTTATCCTGGTTGCTCTGGATCAGCACAACTCAAAATTATCTTCAAGTAGTTCTGTCCCAGAATTTTACTGGGGCCTGACATCAGGGTTAAGGTATTACCAGCCAGTTCTCAAAGAGTCCTATGCTCATCACTGGTTTCATGGGCTCATTTGTTCACTACCTTAGCAGACAGGCGGAAGACCCTGTTCTGTTCTGTCAGTTTCCTTAACAAGACAAGTGTACTCAGTATTCCCTCTTCTTGTCAACTTTTTTGGATATAATTGGCAAAAAGCAAGAAAATGAAATAAAATATGCAACAGTCAGGAAAGAATCAAAATTTTTATTTTCAGATTATATTGGTTTACACAGATATTTATATGAATTTACAAAACAACTACCAGAACAAGTGCATTTAACAAGATCTTGTGATACATTGTTAATTTATACAGGAGACAACACTAAATCTATAGGAATGAAGTGTGCCCCTTTTGGAGGTAAGAAAGGACATTGTCTAAGCTTCTAAGGGAATACTTGATAGATTCCTATAGAATTAAGCAAAGGCTTACTATATATTTAGAAGGGGTCAGCTTCTGATACATGCATACATGCGTACATACATACATACATCAACAGTTGTACAGCAATAATTATTATTTATTATAATAAGGCTATAGAGAGCATGAAAGAGAGAAAGAGAAACAATGAGTCAGACATATGTCACGTCAAGGTAGCATGATCACCTCTGCCCCTCTTAGTGGTCCATGAGGAGAGAGAGTGGGGGAAGGGATTACTTGATGAGGGGGAGGGGCCCAAGAGGGTCCGGCACTGAGGGGCAGGAGAGAGCGGAGAGAGAGCCTCTATCTTATGTCCAATCTTTGTATACCCTCTGGAGCTTGGCTCCAATTATAGGCAAGGACTCATGGCATAGGAAGGGGTTGTACCATTTGCACAAGTTATAGGAAAGGGAGCTTTCAGGGTCCCATGTGAAAAGACCAGAACCCCGACTTCTGGATGAGGCTAAACAGGTTACACTAGAGATCATTAACAACAGCACCTGAATCTGCCCATAGGCTTCAAAGGAAGGGAACCATCATCCTAACAGCTGGGGAGTCAGCTCTATTGTGAGACACACAAAGACCTCAGATAACTGGGAGCTATAGGGAGAATAGCTAACTTAACTTCCATACCAAATGTGGATAAATAGTTTGCTTAGTATTTTGGATTATGTAATTGTAGAAAAGTCTTGTCTTCATTCCACACCCAAGGCATGTTATAAGTTTAATGCTATTCCAAATCAAATACCAACAACCTTATTCAAAGGATTGGAAAAAATGATCACCAATTTCAAATGGGGAGGAAAGAAACCCAGAATTAGTAGAGAACTTCACAATAAGAAGGACAAAGTCGGAGGGCTTGCTTTACCTGACTTAAACACTTCCTACATAGCCACAGTATTCAAAATAGTATGGTATTGACAAAATGACAGATACTCAGATCAATGGAAAAGAACAGAAAACCTAGAGATTAAATTATCAGCATATACACAATGAATTTTCAGTAAGGGCTCCCAAAGCATCAAGTGGGAGATGGATGCCCTCTTTAACAAGTGATGCTGGAAACATGAGGAAAAATGAAACAAGATATTTAGTTCATGCTATGCACAAGAACAATCTCAAAGTGGATTGCAGACTTAGAAGTAAGACCCCAAACCCTCAGGACCATCAATGAAGGAATCTGGACAAAGCTAAGAACCTTGTCCCAGGGAATACATAGGCTCATTGCAATAGTGAAGGGTACACATACAAGAGAACCTGAAATCGACAAATAGGATTTACTAAGGATAAAATACTTGTGTTCACCAAGAGGGTAACAAGGCAATCCACAGATTGGGAAAAAATTTTTAGCAATGACACAACAGACAAAGGGCTTAGTACTAAAATCTGTAATACCCTTCTGGCCTGCAAAAAGAGGAAAACAGTTAACCCCCTGAGGAAGTGGGCAAAGGAACTTAAAAGCAGTTTCACTAGGGAGGAGACATGTATGGCCAACAAACATATGAGAAAATGCTCCTGATCATTAGCCTTCAGTAGAAAGCAAATTAAAACAACATGAGATATCAACTAACACCCTTTAGGTTAGCTCAAACCAGAGAGCAACAAATGTTGCAGGAGAGATAGAAACTCTCTTCCACTGCTGATGAACAAGCTCTGTGGACGGCAATCTGGTGATATTTAGAAGATGAAACTTGATCTGCCTTATGACTCAGCTATCCCTCTGCTGGGAATATACTCAGAGGAGGTAAGAAATAAAACATGACAAGTCTTCTGTGCTGCAATGTGTATTGCAATGCAATTCAGACTAGCAAAGAGTTGGAAAAAACATAAACTTCTATTGATAGATGAATGGATTATTTAACCTGGCACATACACACAATGGAATACTATGCATCACTAAAAACTACTGGTGATCACTTGAAACTGTTTTATGGGAACAGATGGAGGAAATTATGCTAAGCAAGATTAGCCTATCACAAGTACAGCATGAGTCTTCTGAGGTAAGTACAATAATCATAGTTGGCATAGAAGAAAAGCCACATATCTCACAATATTCAGGTTCAGGTATAGGCAGTTGTGTGGAGGTCAGATCAATCCCAAGGATGTTCATGTTAATCCAACACAAAGAAGGGGAAATGGAGGAAGGGGGAGGGAGGAAAAGGTGGGAGAGTGTGGCAGTCATGTGCTTATGTCAATTTTATGATTGAAATGTAGGGGTGGAGTATAGCCTATTAATCTGGAGATAGCCATTGAGTAGCCAATGAGGCCTCTATGCGGGCATGGCTTTCTCCTGAGACATCTGGGAAATCTCGTGATATTTCCCTCCTGAAGACAAGAAACTATCTTCCTCAGTGGTTGGGAGTTAGTCTCAGAGACGATGAATCATGGACAAGACAAGATGGCAGCGTCCAAGAAGCTGGAGGAGCCGTCAGAGAGACCACTCAGCTTTGCCTCTGAAGCTGCGGTGACCACATGGAGACCTCTGCCACCGGTGAGTTGCTTCTGCCACCACGGCATGCTGCTATTGGACCCTGAGCCCTAGAAGCGAGGAGCCATGGGGAGACCCCTGTCGGCGCCTGGACTCTGCACCCACTGAACTGTGACTTCATGAGTCAGAAGGAAACGTTATAGACTGATTTCGGGCATATGGGTTAATATCAGACTTTTGCCTTTGAACTGGACTGAGCTGGGATGTTTTCTCAATGTCCTGTTCCTCTTGTGTATAAACCTTTTCCTTATATCGATATGTGTGTCTATGAAATTTGTTACTTTAGTCTACCTGGACTAACACAGAGAGTGAGATGATGGCATGGGGAGAAGCAGGGCACTAACCCACCCCGGGGGAGAGTATTTTTTATGTCTCCACAGAATTGGGAATGTGCATATAGACTCGACCACTACACACCAAACCATGAGGGCAAATATAACCATGTGGAGAAATGTGTGAAAAGATTGGGCTACAGGGCTGGCCCTCAGAGCCAAAAAGACCTCCCTCCCTAGAAATATGTGCAACAGAGAACAACACTAACCTACAAGCTGGGAAAAGGGGCCAACATGTCATGCCCACATGGAAGCAAACCAAGAAGGAAACAGAAAGGAACATCGGCCTATACTCCATACTGCTACACCAAGGATGATGTTCCTGCACAGAGCTTCTAAGGCACAGAGAGGACTGACTGTAGGGCCAACATAACTCAAGAATTGCTGTTCCCTTGTTTAAGCATATTTTGACAGGAGAATACTGGGGACACAAGGCGGGGAGGGAGTGTGGTCTGAACCCCCCACAGTGGAGCATAACAGATCAGCAACTGGAACAAAGCCAAGCCACAAAGTCCCAAAGGCACCCCGAGGCTAGGAGGAGCAGCTCCCAGAACTCCCCCAGGACCAGGGAGGAAAAATTCATAAAGGTCAGTGGACAGATCTGAATTATGTATGTTTCTGTTTCTCATTCTTTTTCAATCTTTCCTTTTCTAATTGTTTGGTCTATGCCATTGTTGGTTTGCATATTACAATAAGACAGGCATGGGAAGCCAAGCTGAAGGAGAAAGCAGTGGGACTGATGGTCTCAGAGGGTCTTGGGGGTAGAAAGTGGTGGGGGAAGGGTGTGGTGAGAAAAACCCCACCAAAGATAGTAGAACAACTAGGGAATTAAAATGAAGAACAAGGAACATGTAGAGATTCTGTGGATGTTGGAGCAACAACAATCTAGCTGAGAGGAATTACTAATAGGGGAAAGTGATGGTGGGGCAGGAATAAGGTAAAAGGAAACAGAGAAAGAATCTGGGAAGCAAAGCTATGGATAGAGGTATAAGCATAGGTGTGTATATTTGTTAATACATTAATCCATAGAAATAAAGGTATTGGCCTATGCACATATGGCAATACACTGAGGCAATGGACAGACTTCGGGCCTCTGCTCATACCCTCCCTAAGGATAAGAACACTTTGTTCTAACAAGCTGGCATTTTGTGATGCTCGCCCTCCTGGGACAATCACTGATGACAAAGTGGGTGCCTAAACAAATGTGGTTAAGAAAGTGGTTGGTGCCCGGCTATATTAGCATATATATACAATAACAATCTATAAATTCCTCTTCAGACTCAAGAAACACATACACTGATGCTGGCTGCAGGAAGATCACAGCCCAATGGATGCAAAGTCTTGTAGATCCAGTGAAGGTAGAAGTACCTCAGCACTGGTTGGTGTCTCTAGGTTGCTCCTCCATGTAGTGTTGTCAATGTAGTGTTATGTGTCTTGTCATTAGAGCATATCTCAGGGAGCGAACCTTCAGTCTTGTCAGTAGAGAGTCTCCAAGGGAATTGATTGAGAGAGAGTGGTTTCCCACCTCCAAGGATGAAATATCGAAATTTATAGAATCCTCAGAGAATACTCAGACCCACACAGTGGCCTCATTGGCTATATGATGATTGACAGATTTGACTCTCCTCATCCTTGAACTGACACCAGATTATGCAAATCCCACATTTGTTCATTGTCCAAATGTTGCATGCATATGATGGTATGGTTTGAGTCAGGTGCATCTTAATTTCATTAAGTAACTTCTTTGATTATTCACACATTAAAGAGGTCTTCTGTGGCAGATTTTCCCTAAGAAAAATGCCATTTGTTTTCTTGAGTGCTGCTTCATAAACATTGATCTAGGTAAAATGAAATCCTTGATAATGTCAATACTTTATCTATGTATCATGATACTAGGTGAAGAAAATATTGGTTTGGTTTATTGTTCTCGTTGTAAGAATTTTTGTTTTATGTTGAGATGTAATCTACACTAAAGGATATTTCCTTTGACTATCATCAGTAAGTGCTTCAAGTCTTCTTTGTTTTTAGCACGCATGTTTATTACTGCTTATCACTGTTGCTAATGAGTTTTCCTCCAATCATGATCAATGTTCTTCTTCCTAGAGTTCAGATTCTCAGACTACTTTCTCACTGATATCCATGATGAAAGGATATGCAATTCACATTATAAAGGGCATGCAATATGTATACAATTTAAGTGCAGAAAGCCAGACTTAAGGTTTTTAAATTGGAGAACTATATAGAATGCAGATTAGTGATTTCTAAAGACTAGAGCTGAAAGAGGGGAAGACTACTAACATACCTGAAGGGACTTTGGGAAGTGATTGATTTGTCCTATGTTCTAATCATGGTGATAAATATATGATTTTATTAGAAAGGGTTCTCTTGAGAAACAAAGCCAGGACACTAATAATTAGATATGCATATATTTATATAAATAGAAAGATATCTAACATAAGAAATAAACAGCTAACTAATCTTTAAAACAGAACTGATGGCTCGGTGCAAGCCACTTGCATGAGTCAGCTAGTACACTAGCAGTCCTAGTCTTGAGAGCCACTGAGTTGTCTTCTGTAGAGCAATTCAGGCTATGTAGCCACAAGCAGCAAATAGCAAGGCAGGTCACCAGCAGTCAGCCAGATGACAGGGTCTGACATTCCCCTGCTCAAGAGATTTATATTCCAGGAGTGTGGCAAAGCAGGGCTTAAGGGAACCTCAACTCACAGTGACACAATCCATGGGTTAGGTGTCCCATAGGTAGTGTAAGTTGGAGATCGAGGCACAGAACAAACAAGGCAGTCAACTGGTCCAAAGATTCAAGAGCAAGAGGAAAAGGCCAGGCTCAGCAATCCATTTATATCTCCGCCCTTCAATTGATTCACAGGTGTTCATTGGCCACGTTGTCCCAACAAACCTATCTTCTTTAGCAATGTCGGCACAACAAACCTACCTATCACAATCTACCCCTTGCCAACTTGGCACCTGTACACAACTCTTTAACCATATATAATTTCCAGACATCAATAAAATCAAACTTATACTTGACATCAGACATCTATCATACATATAAATGAGAGCACATTGAGTCTAATTGTATCTGATATATCATACATGAACAAGGAACAAATATTCAATAAGCTCATATAAATACACTAACAATTACAAACCTCAATTTTGCAATTGATCACATGATCATAACTGATAGGAAGAACTACCTTCTTTTACTATCCATTCTGTATTACCTTTGCCTTCAGCAATCACCTCAGCTTGTTGCATTTTTTTTGCCTGATGGGGTGACCTAGACCTTTATTCTTGAGAGGTCTAGGTCATTAGATTTCCTGTCATGATAGGATTGCTGTAATTTACCATTTACTTTTATCACAGGGCATGGTAACACTAAGAGTCGGCCTATGGAATCTCCTGGATTCCAGACACATTCTTCTTTACCCCCATTATGTAACACCAGTCCAATCTCGTCTTGGTAATCAGGATCAATCACACCATGCAGTACAGTGAAACCCTTCCTGATCTAAAGGCACAGGAAAACCAAAAATGACCATGGGGCATTCTCAGCTGCCAGTTCAGTGGAATCTGTGCTGTCTTTCCAGATGGGAGAGTCCCTTCCTTCCTGACCAGGAACTCCAGGCCTGAAGCACAGAGGGTTGCTGGGACAGGAAGCAAAAATGCTGCAAGTGGGTCATTAGGAGTAATAGTGAGTGGGGCCACTCCAGTTTCCATCCCCTGGTTCCTGGACCCATGAATTATGGTTATTGGAGACACAGCACCATATATTGGCTGTTGGTTTAAAGCATATACAGCTTCTTGGAGCTGTTCCTACCCAAGTTGTTGCCACTTAGTTTGCACCATAGTTGTGCATTCCATGGACATAGGCCCATTGCTGCACTGAATTTGTTGTGAAGTGAGTTCCTTGATCAGAAACAATGCTGTATGGATGTCATGCCAGCAGATGAGGCATTCTGTAAGTTCATGAATGGTAGTTAAGGCAGAAGCATTGCGTGCAGGGAAAGCAAATCCATATCCAGAATAGGTGTTTATTCCAGTAAAAACAAAATGCTGCCCCTTCCATGTTGGAAGTGGTCCTATGTAATCAACAGGCCACAAAGTTGATCTCCCCGAGGAATGATCTTATATCTTGGACTTAACATTGGTTTCTTCTGCTGGCAAATGGGGCAGTTAGCAGTGGTGGTGACCAAGTCAGCTTTGGTGAGTGGAAGTCCATGGTGCTGCACCCATGCAGCACCTCATCCCTGCCACTATGTCCAGGACCTGTCCCCACAGTGTGTGTCATCTTAGTTGATTGTTAAAGTCCTGCTCTTTAGAGGTAACCCTTTGGTAAGCATTCACATGAGACTCTGTGTTAGTCCAGATAGATTAGAGAAACAAATTCATGAAGATGTTTATGGATATAAGGGAAAGGTTTATATACAAGAGGAATGGACTATTGAAAAAGCATCCCAACCCAGTCCTGTCCAAATTCATAAGTCTGATATTAGCTCATATGTTCGATATCAGTCTATAAAGTCTCCTTTCAACTCACAAAGCACATGCACTGACACCAGGACAATCGCAGGTCAGTGGGTCAGGGTCTTGTGTATCCAGTGGCAGCAGAAGCATCCCAGCTTTGACAGGGGTTCCCTCATGGCTCCTCATTTCCAGGGCTCAGGGTTCATCAGCAGTATCCATTGGCAGCAGAAGCATCTCAGCATGGCAGGGGTGTCTCTCTGCCTTTTCTGGCTTAAGAGGTCTGGTTCCATCAGGGTAAGCCTGCGCGCTTCTCCTCCAGCTCCTCCAGTTCCTAGGACTCAGGATCTATGCTCCCATTTTGTCTTGTCAGTAGAGCATCTCCCAGGAACCAAGTCTCACGTCTAACTGGGAAATACCATGAGACTTCCCAGAATTTTCAGGAGAAAGCCATGCCAACGCAGAGGCCTCATTGGCTATCTCCAGATTCACAGGCTAGACCTCACCCCTACACTCCTAGTGCTGAAACTGATGCAGATAGGTGATTGCCACAAACATGATTACTTTATTTGACCACTCAGAGAGATCCATCCACATACCTCTTCCTCACATTTCCTTGTCACCAATTTTCCAATCATATTTCTTCCAAGTCCCTGACCATCCAGCCAAGCCATTAGCCACAGCCCATGAATCAGTATGCAGTCTCACATCTGACCATTTTTCCTTGAAGGCAAGCTGAACAGTCAGGTGCACTGCTCGAAGTTCTGCCCACTGGGAGAATTTCCCTTCTAAACTGTCCTTTTGGGAGATTCCAGAAAGGGGCTGTAGTGCTGCTGCTGTCCACTTATGAGTGGCATCTGCATACCATGCATGACTTTCATTCTTCAAATAAATTATAAGGAACTCCCCAGGAGTTCATAGGTGCAGACCGGGAGAGAGAAGGTAATGTGACAGGAGTGGAGACTGTGGTTATTTGGGCCACTTCTTTATGCAGCTTTCTTGTACCTCCAGGTACAAGATATATAAACCACAAGATGGTACATGTGCTGCGCACATCCAACTTTATGACTCTGTAGGTCAGACAATACCCAGTTCTTGATGATTAGTTCAGCAACTTGCATAATGAGACTCTGGACCTGGTTCTCAGCAATGCAAGCCCTGTTACTAGAGATGAGAAGGCTCTCCTTTGTAGCACAGGCATAAACTTTGATGCTTGTAAGTCAGAACGTGAGGTGCGCTTCTGAGGTCTTGAGACCATCCCTCTCCTTAATCACATAGTCCATTGTAAGAAGGACTAGCAAACCAGCTTCCCTATACTTGCCCTCTTGACAAAACTGTTGGAAAATATCAAACATGTGATCTCCCAGAGCCTCTCCTTTAACCAGCAATACCAGGGTGCTACTTTAGTTATTAACTTTGCTATTTCACATCACATATTAGTAAGAGTGGCAGAATTATCCATAGTTTTAGATGTAGAGTGAGCATTATTAGTGCTCTTAAGATAAATCAGACTGGAGAGCCAATCTAAGAAACCCATATGGTACCACTTGTGTTAAACAGTGGAAGCAAATGGTATTTTTGTAAATATTATGATCAGTTTGTTGCAAAAATATGGAAACAAGTAACTTTGGGCTCAACTTATGGAAGCACAATTCACATATAAGAAAGGTGATTCTAGTGTGCATTCTGTTTGTCTGACCATCACACACAATCATTGTGTAGGTAGGTTTGTTGTGCCAGCATGGTTAAAGAAGATAAGTAGGTTGGTTGTGCCAAAATGGACAATGAACACATATGAGATCAATTGAAGGACGGGGATATAAATGGCTCAGTGAGCCTTGCCTTTTCCTCTTGCTCTTTGATCTTTGGACCCGCTGGCTGCCTTATTTGTCCTGTACCTCGATCTCCAAGCTATACTATACTACACACACATATATGAAATAAACAGTTAACTAATCTATAAAGTAGAACAAATGGTGGCTTGGTGGAACTCACTTGCATGAGTCAGCTAGTACACTGGCAGTCTTTCTAGTCTTGAGGGCCACTGAGTAGTCCTCTGTAGAGCAATTCAGGCTATCCGGCCACAAGCAGCAAACAGCAAGGCAGGTCACCAACAGTCAGTCAGATGACAGTCCGCAGCTCAAGAGATGTATATTCCAGGAGCATGGTGGAGCAGGGTTTGAAGGAACCTCAACTCACAGTGACACAGTCCACAGATTAGGTGTCCCATATCTTTGTATAGATTAAAAAATGATCAGGTTTTCAGATGATTGGTTTTTAACCCTGACTGATTCTGCTGGAAAAACAAAGTTTATCTAACCTTATTTTTTTATTTATATATATTTTAAATATATTTGCCTCACCTCACTCTCATCTGTTATCTCACTCTCAATTTAAAATCTACTTAAATCCCTCTTTGTAACACCTGAGTCCTTAAATAACTTTGATTCTACCTGTGAGTGGAAGATCTTAATTTTTAGCTGAAACAAAAACAGCATGCAAAATGGATCTTGTTTTATGGTATTTTGCAGTGGAGTGAATTACCTAGTATGATTCTTCTGGCCATAGTCTTTGTAACTCCCACCGATGACAAGTTGAAGCCATGTAGACCTGATGTAAGTCTGGGTAAGAGAAGGTAGGGGAGGCGCTGATAGGATTTTATGGATTGCTTATGAGTTTGTGTTAACAGGGTTGATTATTATTGTAAAAACTTGGAACTCCATTGTGGGAATCTATCAATTCTGCCACCCTACTGGGTGGAAATTAAGTGATCCCAGAAATAGATATAGGAGATTTCTCTACCATGAAGAAAGAAAAGCCAGGAATGGAGCATACCCTATGGAGCCTCCTCAAAATTCTGACATGAGAAGCTACAAAGTATCAGAGGGACCATAGCAGCAGGAGTCAGACCATGAGGTGTTGTAATGGGCTTCCCCGCCCAGATCCAGTTTAAAAATCTGAGCAGGAAGCTCACTTATGAAATGAGGTAGCCTTAGTCAATTAATTGAGGGAACTATATTTGTTGACCAATGAAACTAAAGCTGAGCACTTTGTGGTTGAGGCTTATGGCTAAGTGGCATGTTCATTAGGCATTTATTAGAAGCCCTAAAAGAACTTTGAAACATTGCTTGAGAAAGGAAAAGGCAAAAGACTAGATAGAGGGATGCCTGTGGCACAGCTGTAAAAATCCAGTTATGATGGAAGAACTATGTTGTGTTTATCATCCTGAATAATTATGAGTTTGTACATTTTATTTGGCCATTGTAATGAAATATTGCATCAATCTGAGAAGTAGAGTATGCTAGA
The DNA here is from genome assembly GCA_004026705.1 of Nesogale talazaci. Taxonomy (NCBI): domain Eukaryota; kingdom Metazoa; phylum Chordata; class Mammalia; order Afrosoricida; family Tenrecidae; genus Nesogale; species Nesogale talazaci. Next base: position 700 of record PVJH01039477.1, on the reverse strand, counting down.
GGATACTTGATGTCAACCTAGTTAGAAGGTTAGAGTATGGATACAGGCATGACTTCTGCCTCATAGGAATCAGTCTTGGGCAGCTGATGCTTATTCTCTCTTGCCTCCTGTGAGTGAGATCACATGATATCTCTATATTCTTTTACTTTGCTTGATACACAATAACTCTTTTTATTATTCTTCAGGATCACACTATACATGCCCCTTCTAATCTCACATATGTAGGGTAAGACAGAAAACTCTGCAATTTTTCCAAAGCTTTATATATTTACATTTTATATATACATTATATATTTACATTTATATATATTACATTACAAAACAACCTTATCATTTTCAATTTGCCAAATCTGCAATTTAATTTTTGGAAACATTTTCAAACTCCTCTGTTTGGGTGACTGACAGTACCTTCCTCATTTTATTCTTCACCTCTTCTACTTCATCAAATCAGTGTCCTTTCTTGTCCCTCTTAACCCACAGAAACAGAAAGAAATAGCATGGGGTGTGGTCTGGTGAGTAAAGTGTGTGGGGCAAGAAAGGCATGCTGTTTTTTGCAATCTTCTCAGAACCTTTAAATAGATAGTTTGAGTAATGGTCTGACTATCTAAACTCCAAATGCACTATCCCCTTCACATCAAAAAAACCCATGAGCATCGTCTTGCTTTTGGTGGGGTGAGGTTACAATGGCGTCTCCCATTGG
>PVJH01039476.1:0-16376 GCA_004026705.1 Nesogale talazaci | reverse complement strand
AAGTTCACGTCTACCCAGAGGTGCCTCCGAAGAAAGATCTGAAGATCTCTCTTCCAGAAATCAGCATAGAAACCCCCTGGAGTGGCAAGGATTTTTCTTTTCCTTTTTTGGGGGGAGGGGCATCACTGCCTTCTGTTGGTCGTGGGAGCTACCCAGCACTGCTCCTGAGAGCCGCCGCTGGATTTGAACCACCAAAACCGAAAGGCCATAGTCCTGCACTCAACCACTTATGCCACCGGGCTCAGTTCAAGGATTTTTCAATAGGCTACTCTGACACACAACTGGTTGTCATGCCTCAATAACAATTAGAGGTGATGATAAACTGTAGCAGCATTGGCACAAACATAGACACATACTTGCAAATTTAATTTATAAAAATAAATTGGCACTGCAGGGGAAATAACTGTTTTCCAATAAATGATGAGGAGTTTATCGTCAGTATGAAGTTAAATGACTCACTGTATTCCAAGATCATTTTCTGATGGTTCCATCTTTAAATTTGACAGATAAAACAATGAAGCATCTTGCAGATAATACAAGGGGATATCTTTTTATTCTTAGAATAGCTAAGTATTTCTTCAATGGATCATCACAGTATACTTATAATAAAATAGAAGATTGATAAATTAAAATATATTAAAACTAGGGAGTCCGATTTATAGAGACAACAAACTCGTATATACTCATGTATAAACTGAGTTTTTCAGCACATTTTTGATGCGGTCTTTGTGGTAAAATGAGGTGCCTCCGCTGATAATCGGGTCACTTATACTTGAGTATATACATTATTAAATGGGCTGAGAAAGCAAGACACATTGTGGAGGAAGACCTCTGAAATTCATGTAGCTAGCAGATGACTCATTTCTAGACTACCATATATACTTGAGTATAAGCTGCCCCTAATTTTAGCCAAAGCATCTAATTTTACCCCAAAAACTGCATTAAAAAATGTGCTGAAAAACTCAGTTTATGCACAAGTATATATAGCATGTAACAAGCTCCTACACATTGACAATAAAAGATATAATGCAATCAGAAAAAAGCATATATGTGTATACACACATACACACATATATATATATATTACTCAGTCTCATAGTTATTGGGAAACTATAAGTGAAATGATGTCCTTACATACCTTCTAACCCACTGCATTAAGTCAGTTCCGACTTTTGGTGAGCTATACAGAATTTACAAGATTATAGCACTTTTTTTTTTTTGGCATCACTGCCCTTTGGTGGGGGTGGAAGGCCCAGCCTTGCTCCTGGAGAGCTGCTGCTGGATTTGAACCACCAAGCCAGTGGGCTGCAGTCCGGCACTCAACCACTATACCACCGGGGCTCAGCCAAGATTATAGCTCATTATGGGAGTTGACAAACTCATCTTTCTCCTACAAAGTGGCTGATGGGTTTGAACTGCTGACCTCATTTTCGTATCTAATCCACAGTGCCACAGGGATACCTGCTCAAAGCCAAAATGAAACTTCCGACTCAGAGGAACCCTCTAGGACAAGGTCTAACTTTCTTTGTGTGTATTGGAGACTGTAAATAGAAAACTGTATCTTTTTCCTGTAGAGCTGCTGGCAGTTTTGAAGTGCTGACCTTGCAGTTCTAACGCCAATGCATAATCCACCACACCACCTCCTCTACTAGAAAGGTTAAAATGATGATGTCTGACACCAGATGGTGGCATGCATGTGGGGAATTATCACTCACAGGCCCTATTAGTATAAGTTGGCATCAAAACAATAGTATGATAACTTTTGGGAAGAAAAACAGACTGGTAAATGAGAATGGCTTTGAGATACTTATAATATTCTATAATATTTCTTGATTTTAATGGGAATGTTCTTGTAATTTGGGTGGTATTTTAATGGGAGTATTCTCTTTCTGATAACTCATCATTTATGGGCTGGGCACGTCTGTATATGTCTGATTTGTAAGACTTTTCAGAAATGAAGCGAGATGTTTAATGAATAGATTTTATTTGGCGAAATGAGATTTGTATAGAAGAGGACAAAAAACACGAGGTGAAAGGAATTTAGGATCGTTGAATAGAAGAAAATTAGAGCCAGCTCTTTGTCTGAAGCAAAGGGATGAGCCAAACTAGAGAGAGAGAGAGAACTGACGGAGATCACAGGAGCTGCCCCAGCAGAACAGAAAAGGAGAATTAAAGCGGATACATCACTGGACTGCTGTGAAGTTCAGCCAGAAAAGAGTTAAGGACACTGGCACAGCTTGGGGACGAACGCTGTGTCCAGGCAGGCTTGAGACAGAAGTTTGCAGAAAGCAGGCAGAGTGCCTAAAAGGAGAAGCAGGCCAGAAAGAAGGGGTGAAGAAGAGAGGTAGATAAAGAAGCTCCCCATACTTATAAGTCTTTGGGAGAGTAGTTTACATTTGGACAGGAAGAGTCCTACGCATTTTTCTGGTGAGGTGTTTCAGTGCTGCGAGGCTGGGTGTTCCCATCAGTGGTGGGAGTGATAATGTGGCCGGGGCAGGAGGAGGCAGGGCAGGGATTTTGTAAGCAAAGAAAATGGTTAGAGTTGTGATCCTAGCATTGCTGCTAAATCCTTGATGATGACACATCAGTAGCAATGTAAGCTATTATTTCTAGCCTTGGTTCCTTGCTTTTTGAAATGAAAATAATACTTGCTTCCTGGACTTGGTGCGAAGAGTAAATGCATGCATGTAGTGTAGTGTAGTTGGACACTGACAGGTTTCCTGTCTGATACAGTACATGTCACCTTGCCATCTGCAAACCTACCATTCGATTAAGGACACAGGACTGAAAATAATTCAACTGATGCTGAATCATGGAAAAGACAGTGAGAAATGAGAAAAACTGGAAAAGTTACAGAAGGAGAGGTTATTCGACAGCACTTACATGTTTTGGAATAGTGAAATTGAGTAGTACTGAATGAATCTTCTTATTGTGTGGTAAGCCAGGTTCTCTAGATCTACAGGAAACTTCTTTAGCTTTGGGAATATCAGAAACAGAACATGGGCATCGTGAAAAATTTGGCAAGCACCCAAGGTTTCTGAACACACCACGACCAAACATTAATTCAAAATCAACATCATAATGAAACTAAGATGTTCCTGGCCGGGCTTGCCTGCTTTTCAAATTTCTGGGATGGAAAGGAGATGAGTGTGGGCAAAGATTCAGAAGCCCTGCCTAGAGATGTCAGACCAGTCAAGCATGTGCGTGCATGCACACACACACACACACACACACACACACACACTCGTGCACACATTTATATCAAGAGATGGCTCACACAGTAGAAGAGGATATGTGCCGTCTGAGTTCTGTGTGTCAGATCTTAAGCTGGTGGCTTCTCCTGATGTGAGTAGCTTCAGCTTGATGAACCCAAGATTGACAGGACCATGAGGGGCTGCAGAGGTGGATGAAACCAATCACCAGGTCAGATAGACCTGTCGCTGATGACTCCTAGGGGTTGGCGGGCATTATGACGGGCACTATGGCAGGCCCCTGACTCAAATTCAAAGACCCAGAGGTTGAGGAGCCAGAAATAGGATCCAGACTTGGCAAGCAAGCTTTCTCACAGCATCTGCTTATGTAGGAAGTAGGCACATCTCCAATAAAAAGTTCTTTCAATTGCATCAGGGCTGTAAGCTGCATCCTAATTTTTTTTTAAATAATAGTTTGCTTGCTCACAGCAAATCTCATTATGGAGATGATTGCATTATAATAGGTCACATCATGTGGGATTACTAGACCTCAACTGTCAAATCACTGAGAATCCTGGCCAAGCCAAATTGATGCAAAACCTACTAGCTACGTAAGATTCATTTCGTGAATTGCCTGATCCTATCCTTTGACCACATTCCTTTTTCGTTTCCCAAGCTTTGTTTTCTGATTTGTAGAAGTTCTATGCACTTATAAATTTTAGGTACTGAAACTCTCTTTATTCATATGTTAATCACGACCATGGGACCCTTTATTGAACATTGATATCTAAATTAGATAAATCATTCCTCTGATGCTTTGTACATCTTAAACACTTATTTAAGTATTTCTACCATATTGATATCATTAAGATATCATACTGCTGTACTATAAGATTTATAGTTGTATCATTCACATTTAGATCTTTAATTTAGAGTTCATTTTTATTTTGGGGATGACAAAAAGTCCCAAATTTTGTTTTTCATGTTGAATTAAATTTACCAATGTAGCCAATTACATAATAGTTATCTTCTTATAACAGCTTGCAATGCCACTTCCACACATGAATCTGCTTCTGTGTCACACTAAATGTATTTTATTACTGTGGCATCATAATATATCTTCAAATGATAAGGGTCAACTTCACTTCTACTCTGACTTTGCTTTGTGAATATTCTTGATAAAAGTACTATTTATCAGCTTTGTAAAAAAAAAAGGCAATTTTGACATCACTATCCCCCAATTTTCTCAGTAAAATTTGAAAGAAAACTGCATTGAAATAACAGATGATTTTTGATTACGAATTCCAGACATAACTTGGAAAACACAGGTATCTTCCTATTGTCATTCTTTGAGCATTTATCTTTCCATTTTCTTTTTTGTACTTGAAAATATTTTACAAAATAGTTCTTTAAACATTAAAGGAATCCCCAATGTTGCAACTACCAATTGCTATGCAATGCATCACCCAAAATTTAACGACTTAAACAACAAAACCCTTTCTGCACATTACCTGGTTCAATAAGTCAAAATTTGGGGTAAGTGGACAAGACTTGGCTGAGAACTTCTCTTCCTTTGGGGTCAACCAGCATCATTAAATTGGTAGCTAAGATGGTCCAGAGCAGTGGTTCTCAATCATCCAAATTATTTTCATTGCTACTTCATAACTGCAATTTTGCCACTATTATGAATCATCATGTAAATATCTGATATGCAGGATGTATTTTCATTGTTACAAATTAAACATAATTAAAACATAGTGATTCATCACAAAAACAATATGTCATTCTATATGGTGAAATATTTATTTCTAATGACAAGTAAATGAAATTTTGTCTTGAAGCATGGTGTAGCATGGCTAACCAGTCTTAATATAGCAACAGTAAACTACTTTGCTACAACTGGTGATCGTGTGCATAAAAAGTCAACATCAGAGTGAAGGTTGAGCTAGCTTTTTTTCTCACCACATCAGCAAATCTGCATATGGGTGGACCTGTCTTGAGAGGATAGAGGAGCAGTGTCTTGGTTCCTAAGTCCATAGGAAATATGTTTTTTCTGATGACTTTAGGTGATCCCTGTGAAAGGATCATTGTATTTGCCCCACTCCCCACCCCCACCCCAGGGATCGTGACCCACAGGTTGAGAACTGCTGGTCTAGAGCATTCCATAAAGCATTACTTTCATGTAAGGTACCTGTTGGGAACATAAGCAATACTGGGTTGCCCTACAGTCCCCTCTCCTCTCCTCCAGGCTGTCTCAGGGCCTCTCCATGTGCTTTATTCATCAGGAGAGTCAGATTTCTTACATGAAAGCTCAGACTCTAAGAACACATGTTCCAAGAAACCAAATTAGTTGCAAGGTTCGAAAGTCACACTGAATTACTTTCATTGCATTTTATTTGTGTGAAATTGGAGGGGAATATTCTTTGGATAGGGATTTTTTTGGGCCACTAGCTACCATACCAAATGGGACCCTTGGATTCTAAGCACTCTGCTGCCTGCCTCCATTGTGCTTAACTTTTGTTTTTCTGTATGGTAATAAAGCTCTCTCTGTAAGTCCTTAGTACAGTAACCCCATTCTCCTTCTTTCACTTTCAGAGGGGAGTCCTCCTGTATTCTTTAGAGGAAACATCCTCCACTCTGGGTACAAGGACATTTTACCAGATAAAGTCTAAAGTTGTAGGAGGAGAAACATACATTTCCTTGTCAGGCCCCAGTGAGAGATTGTTAGCAGGGCCGACACAGTGTCCATCGACTGGTTCTCAAGTTTCTGTTTTCTATTAAGAACAAAGGATCATAAACCCATCGACTCAATGCACATCACACAACCCAGAAGATAGAACCTCAGCGGATGCATCTCTAAACCAGCATCTTATGTGAGTTTTTTTTTTCATGAAGCAAATTGCCTTGATGATTCCATGGGCAGTGGTTGCATGATTACTCTGTTCATGAGCATATCGCGTCTCTATCTTTCAGTCAAAGGAGTCCTTGATACAAGACAATGTTGTGTGAAATCCCAAGTCCGATAAGGCATTCTCTACGTCTCACATGGTGTGCTGGTGGAGGCCGTGCGTGCAAATCGACAAACCTGAGCAGTGAGGACACATCTCTGGTTTTCCAGCAGATGTCTTAATCTCATTAGGGTTGACAATAACATTATGTAAACATTTTGCAGGAAATGTTCATTGTGTCACAGAAGGAAATACTTAGTTCCTTTACACAAATTTGGCGTGATTGGGGTGATTTTTTCTTTATCATAGTGAATATTTCTGATGAACCCAAAAGTGCTTGAGTTCTGTGTTTTAGATATTGTTTTTAATTCCAAGGCTATGTTAAGCTTCCTTGAAAGTTTTATTTTGTATGATCCTTTAACTTGGCCTCCCTTTTGTACTTTATTCAGTCTGTTTTTCGGTAAAGGTGCTTTATTTTTTTCCCATGGCAAGTATTTTGCTCTGTGATGGGAGTTACCTGGTAATATGATGGAGGAGGGATAGAGGGAGCCTAAACTGATATGCAAGCAATCCCAAGTTAAGAAATGGATGGAGAGGAGACGGTTGGTGTTGAATCTGGGCATGAGGAACTCTTGCTAGCCTCTTTCTCAAGGGTCTGTTCAACTCAAGCTCCTCCACGCCACAACTTTCACTCTCTTGAAGGAAGTTCAAGGTTTGGTAAAGATGCAGACTACGTAGACCATGGAATCTGTAAAGGTGTGCCAAACTTCCATTGCCACTGCTCTGCACGCCTGAGCACCTAGTTAGGTCCAGCATGACTGTGACCTTTGTGTAAGCGAGAGCCCTTGCTTCAGAGCAAGACACAGCCTATAGTTATGAAAGGTGGGAAGATTATGGATAAGGGGGGAGTTGTCTCCTCTGAATGCCTAAGCGAAAAAAAATTAGTTGAGCATGCCACAATAAATGAGCTGGAAAGAAATCAGGCACACATTAGACACCTAGGGGGGAAATCCAAAGCTGAGCATGCTCAAACCGGGGTCTCTGAGGCACTAGTGGAGGTCAACCTAAGCATGCATATTAGGCACTAGAAATATTACATTGCACATGCTCCTGAACTCAGCCACTAAGATCGACTAATACTCTCAACCGTGCCCTGCATGCCCCCCCTCCACCCCACACATACATAAGTGGGGCTAGGAGGGAATAAATAGCAGAGTCTAAGGCCAGGTCTCTCTCTTGTTCAAGTGAGAGGGCAGGGCATTTTTCTCTCTAGCCTTCTACACCACTGGGCTAAATTTAAAGAAAAGCCCAATTAAAGTCAGGAGATTGGGCTTTCCTCCTGAACAGGTGCCTTGGAAAACCTTCAGAGGCAACCACTTTATTCTATCAGTGTTTGCTCATAATATGCCTGAAACCTTAGTCGAATGGGGTCTTGGTCATTTCAATCTCTGTTTTTGAAACTAGAAGCCAGAAGCATAGAAAATTCATCACAGAGTCCACCTTCTCAGGGAAGAGGGAAAAAACTAATTTAGAAAATAGTGTGCGAGTCTCACAATTACATAAAGTAGCAATCTGTGCTTTTTTTCTTGGAGTGGTCCTGCTTAGTCTTAAAGTTTATGGCCAAGGTATGTGCAGAGAGTTTGCCTGTGAAACCTTAGTCAAATGGGGTTTTGGTCATTTCAATCTATGTTTTCGAAATGTTTCTTCATAATTTAAACATTTTATGAGTAGACACAATGTTCTATCCTCCCCACCCCCGAGAATAAAATAGAGTTTGTCTGCCTAAGGCAGTGGTTCTCAATCTTCATAAAGCTGTGACCCTTTAATACAGTTTCTCATGCTGTGGTGACCTTATGTCTGGCCATATCTGCATGGGGGTGGACCCACCTGGAGCCAGATAGAGAAGCAGTGTCTCTGTTCCTAAGACCATCAGAAATATGGTCTGGTAATTCCTGTGAAAAGGTTGTTTGACCCCCAAAGGGATGGCGATCCCCAGATTGAGAACTACTGGCTTAAGGTATGTGTGTGTCTGTGTAGGAGGCTAACTAGATTTGTGACCATTTTGAAAAATGGTAGCATTTCCAAGACAACTTTACTGCGTAGGCAGGAATCTTAACCCTGGAATGTTACTCCAAGTTCACACAGCAAGCAGGATTCCAAATCGCTCGATATTCAGGCCAGGGCTCTGTCAGGCACCCTCCTTTACTTCCCATATGGTTTCTTACATGATCAAAAACATCACATGGTGGAGCAGGTCCGAGGCCCCTTGGGTTTGGGAAGCACATGACAGAGAGGCATGTATTGACATAAGGAAGTGGAGCAGATTGGAGTGTGTTGTCTAGCCTTTAGAAAAAAGAAAGCGTGGTGCAAAGACTGCATGCAAACTATGTTTTCTGCTGCCTTTCCCCTCCACGCTGCCTTCTGTTTATGTTTGGGGATGAGAAAGCCTCACTGCCACCATTTTGCTAATTCATTAATCAAGAGGAAAGGCTTCTCATCCTCACAGATGTTCAGGATGAATTATTCTCCAAGCATGCAGGTCAAAGATGACAGGCACTCCATCAGTCAAAAGTATTTTTGGAAGCCGTGGCAGTCAGTGAAAACCGACCCTGTTTCCAAAGTCAGATGGGATTGAAAGCGATGCTGATGGCTGCCACGGGGAGCAGTTTCTCCTGACGGAGTCAACGATCCATTTATTACAATTCACCTAATCAGGAATGGGGTATGGAGGCTCAGCTAAGTCTCCATATCATGACAGACTGGAGGCTTTCTTAGACCTCATCTGAGAAAAGGATCAACATCATGTGAAATGCAAATGACACACCAAGTATGACATGACACACCGCTAACTTCTGGGACATTTTTTTTTTTTTGTCTCCAAGGTTTTGAATCTCCAAGTTCAGCCTTTTCCTCTATGGATTCCGCTCACTGCACTTTATTTTCTAGAAAACATCCTTAAAAATATTGCTTCACAAACATAAAGTAAGTATTCGAAGGAGACAGTCATTGCAATGATTCTGCATGACAAGATAAGATAACCAAGGAGAAATGGGACTCCAGACACTGGCTTGCACTTCATCCTGCCTTAGTGTTTGGGAGACTCTGGGATATTATTCATTCGAAAGGTAGTCCCTAAATCTTGCTCTGAACCTAAACCATCTCTGTCAAGCAATACTTAATGACATTCATCTCATGTATGGTTACATTATCTTATAACAAGTTAAACCTAATTTAACTTGTCCTTAACTGGTCATCTCCTTACTCAGAGCCTGTGTTTTCTCTGTATTTTCGGATGAATTTAGCAAGCTTACTGGTACAGATTCTAGTCCCACTCACTGTTCTAGTTAGGTGCAGTCAAGTCTGTGCCAACTCATAGTGGCCCATGCACTAGAACGTCAGAAATAGAGAACCTGGTGCCACGATGTTTTTTGTTGGCTTGTTGGTGCTATCCGCTATACTTTTGACTCACAGTGACCTCATTTACCAGAGTAGAACTGCTTCCTGGTACTTTCTATGCTGTAATCTTTACAACAGCAGTTCCCAGGTCTTTCTCCACTGGAATTGCTGGATGGGTTTGAACTGCCAACCTTTTGGTTAGCAGCCGAACCCTTCAACTTTGCCGCTATCTGAGCTTCTTTGGGGATGATGGTAGAATGCAAAAGTACCGAAAAGGGGTGAGGATGAGTCACTTGACCCAAAAGTCTCCATTGGCCTCTAATAATGGAATCACCTCATAGGAAAACAAATGCATAAGAAACCAGTGCCGAGAATTGGTTTAAAGAATGAAAGCAGGGTCTAGTTGGACAATGACTTTAGGACTGAGATCCATGTTTGTTTTAGCCATGTTATTTCAGACTCACTACTTAACGACTTTCAGCCATTTTTAAAAACCTAACCTGGATTCATAAAATCATTTATGTCAAGATGGGGCCATCTAGGCCAGCTGCTGCCCAATAGCCAAGAAAGGTTGGGGATTCGACCAGAAGGTGTTCACATCAAACTCCTTTGGTTGGCATGCCAATATTTATAGAAATCTCCTAAAATTCCGGGAGTTATTTCAGATCCAAAGGGATGACAGTTTAAACCTATCCGGTGAACCGTAAAAGAAAGGCCCGCTATTCTACTTTTGTGAAGATTACAGCCAAGAAAACCTTCTGAAGCTCAGTTCTACTCGGTAATGCATTGAGTTGCCATCAGTCAGAATCGACTTGATGACACTGAGCAAAAGAAAAAAGAAAAAACAAGATGTGCTGTTCTGTTTTGGTTTTTAGTCATGTAATATATAATGTACTATTATAGTCTACTTAGAATTAATATTAGAGTAAATCATGTGAAATACAGAAAGCTAACAATCTAGGTTCCTTTCCTCTTCATTAATGTTTATATAATCATTGTCAAATGTGTTATATCTCCATATACCATGCATCAAACAAGGCAGTGTTACAATATTCACTGTAAGTAGTCATATGCATTTAGAATAACTTGAGATAGGCTGAGCCCCAGGGGCATAGAGGTTGAGTGCGGCCCTGCGGACCACTGGCTTGGCGGTTCAAATCCAGCAGCAGCTCTCCAGGAGCAAGGCCGGGCCTCTCACTCCCACCAGAGGGCAGTGATGCAAAAACAAATAAACAAACATAAAAATAAAATAGCTTGAGAGAAAAATACCGTCTACTGTATTTATTGAACTGATTGCTACTCACCCTGCTCACCCTTTGTTACGGAGACCTGAATTTTCTTCTGATCATTTTCCTTCCATTTGAAGACGTTTCTTTACCATGTCTCCTGGACCATGGCTCACTGTCCTTGAGTGGATTCAGACTTATAGAGATCCCACAGGACTGGATAGAACTGCCCCCAGTGGGTTTCGAAGACTCTAACTCTTTCAGGAGTAGATAGCCGCCTCTATCTCCCAGGAGCAGCTGGTGGTTTCAAACTGCAAGCCTGTGGCTTTGCAGCCCAAAGCATATCCCACGATGCCACCAGGGTGCCATGGCTATGGGTGACAAGTTCTCTTCCGTCTTTATTTATCTCAATGTTTGGTTTATTTTTAACCATTTCATTGACATAAAATTCACATATCATATAATGCCTTAGTTTAAACCCATTTTAAAAATAGAAACAAACTCACTGCCATCTAGTCAATTGTGACTCACAGCCACCCAATAGGGCTGCCCACGGGAGCTTCTGAGACTGTCACTGTTTATGGGAGTGGAAAATCCCATCTTTTACCCAAGGGGGGTGATGGCTGTTTTGAACTGCTGACCTTGTAATTAGTAGCCCCAAGAGTTATGCAATTATAGATCTTAGAACATTTTATTCTTTCCTGTATCCTCATTCCCCCTACCCCTTCCTTCCACCCCAGCCTTCCATGCCATGACCCTCAGAAACTATTATTAATCCAGTTACTCTCTTTATAAATTTACCAATCCTGAAAGAAAAACATCAAAATGAAAAGCAAAACCGAAACAAAATCCCCCCCAAACAATAACATAATAAAACAGAAAGACCTCAGTTGAGAAGATAATAGAAAATTAGAAAACTCGAACAGATTTTAAATGAGTTTTCAAAAGGGAGAACAAATGCTAGAATGTTGAATTTCAACCTAACTGCATGCTGTAATTCACTTTCCTTTCTTCTTTTTAAAAAAAATTAATAAATCCCTCTCCCCAACCATCATGGTCCCAACTCTACTTTACAAATCCAGATGGACTGGAGAAGGTACACTGGTGGAGAGGGGAGCTGGAGATATAGGGAGACCAGGATGGATGAGCCCTTTTGGGCCAGTGGTTAGATTGGAGCTGTTGGAAGGGTAGAGAGAGGGTGGGGTGGAGAGACGGAACCAACTGCAAGGATATACACATAGGCTCCTATTTGAAAGATGGGCATCAAAGAAGTGGCTTGGGGAGAGGTTGGACAGTGTGAAATATGACAGAACAATACTAGTTTATAAAGTATTGAGGGTTGGTGGGAAGGAGAGAGCAAGGGAAGAGGGGAAGGAATGGAAAAGCCGATACTCGGGGAAAAGGCGGATGATTGGAGAATGATAATAGCAGCACACATGTGAAGGTGTGCTGGCACAGTATGTTTATTTATGTATTGTGAAAAGCGATGTACGAGCCCTCAATAAAATGATTTAATAAAAAATTAATAAATCATTTTATTGGGGGGTCTCTTACAGCTCTTATAGCAATCCATATATCCATTGTGCTAAGCACATTTGTCGCCACCATCACTTTCAAAATACTTTCGTTCTGCTTGAGCTGTTGGCATCGGTTCCTCACTTTTCCCCTCCTTTCCCCACACTCATAAACCCTTAATAAATTACATATTATTAATATTTTTATGTCTTATACCGCCCGCTGTCTCCCTTCACCCATGTTTCTGTTGTTCATAACCCTGGGGGGTAAGAGTTTATACATTGATCATTGTGATTGGTTTCCCCTTTCTCCTCCCACCTCCCCCTTACCTTCAGGATATTACTATTCCCAGTATTGTTCCTGAGGGGTTTATCTATACTGGATTCTGCATGTCGAAAGCTCTTATCTCTACCAGTGTACATGCTCTGGTCTAGCTGAGTTTGTAAGGTAGAACTGGGGTCATGATAGTGGGGGTAGGGTGGGGAGGAAGCATTAAAGAACTAGAGGAGTGTTGTGTTTTTGTCAGTGCTATACTGTACCCTGGTTGGCTCATCTCTTCCTTGTGACCCTTTTGTCAGGGGGTGTCCAATTGTCTACAGAAGGGCTTTGCGTCTCCCCTCTACTCCCCCTGTCCCCTCTCATTCCAATCAGTATGATAGTTTGTTTTGGGTCCTCATACCTGATACTTGATCCTGTGGACACCTTGTGATCACACAAGCTAGTGTATTTTGTTGCTTTCCAGCTAGATGGCCACTTGCTTAATCTTCAAACCTTTAAGACCCCAGACGCAATATTGTTTAATAGCCACCATCAGCTTTCTTCATCACATTTGCTTATACACCCATTTTTGTCTTAATTGATCATGTAGGTAAGGTGGGCATCACAGAATGCCAGGTTATTTAAACAAAATACTCTTGAATTGAAGGAGTACTTGAGTAGAGGCCCAATGTCTGTCTGCCACCTTAATACTTAACACGCAAATATATGCACATAGATCTGTTTCCCTATCATTATATATGAGTATATCTACATATGAATGTGCCTGTATTTAGATATCTATAAATGTCTGTGACTGCCTAGTTCTTTCCTCTATTTTTTTTTTTTACTTTTCTCCTGTCCCACTATCATGTTCACTCTTCATTTGGCTCTCAGTAATTCCTCTGGGCTACCTTGCACTTGATCCAACCCCACCAGGCATTCTATGCCCTTCTTGCCATCGATTTTAAAAAGCTAGCTGTTCCCTTGTTCCTGGGTTTGATGGGTTCCCCTTTTCTACAACCCCCCTCCAAGTATCCCTGAAATCATCGGTCCCATTGTTTTCTTCTCAAAGTTAGTGAACTAACAGAGAGGTCTGCAGGACTAGGCCAATCCCAGCTACATGCACTCCCTTCATAGAGCACAGCACTAAAAATACCACTCAGGAAGAGAGGCAGGTCTACCCAGAACTCATGGGAGCAAACTAAGAGGGAAGGAGAGAGGAAGAGAGAGTGTGGACCACATTCTTGTCCACCAAGGCCGGAGGACAATATTTCTGCTTCGAGCAGCCAATGCAGAGAGAAAATTGTGGGGCCAGCCCCACCATGAGACAGGGCATTCCCTCACTGACCCATAATGACAGACCCAGTCTGACACACACACACACACACACACACACACACACACACCCCTCCACCAGGGCAAAACATGAAGGGAGCCCACAGAGCAGTAAGGGGAGCAAACCAACGAAATTCCTGAAGAATCCCAAAAGTAGACTTTGGGGGCAGGGTTTGGCACCTCATCAGATACAATCAGAAAACATTCATAAAGGTCAAAAGACAATCCTGGAACTATTTATAGGGTTTTTTCTCCCCTTCATGTCTACCTATATAAAATAGGATAAAGATAGTCTACTTTTAATGCATTCTCTCTGATAGCAAGGTTATTCACATCTCTGGTCAATGGTCAAAAGAGAATTCACTGGAGGATAATCTATGTGGAAACTCTGCAAACAGATTTTAGACTTTCACTCTCATCTATAGCCCTCTGCAAAGTGGGTGTTCAGAATTTAAATTCTAATACCATTCCTTCCTGCGAGCAAACTAAATTCTTGGATTTTATTATTTACAATCCTTGGATCATGTAGACGGTGTGATTCTTCCACTTGAATTTAGCTGTCACCTTACTTCGATGGCTGCTTGTTAAAACAAACTTTTAAGGATCCCGACATTATTCTTTCTGGTATCTGGGCATCATCTGATTTCTTCACGACACTCTACTATACCCCATCTTCAAAGACCTCACCATGAGGGCAAATATGAGTAGGACCACTTCATAAGAAGCGATTGTTCTTAGATTAGGGTTACAATTAAGTTGCACTCAAAATCCATTCATGTGTCTAATTTATCCATGTCTCTGGTCCACTTTAGAGACATCATTATTCTTTTATTGGGGAACATTTTAAATCATTCACCTGGAGCATATAGTAATTCTATTGATAATGTCCTTAATGTAGCCAATAGTATAGAATTTAAAAATTTGAATTTTGTTTAGAAAAGGAAAAGAGAGAGAGGGAGAGAGGGAGAGAGAGAGAGAGAGAGAGAGAGAGAGAGAGAGAGAGAGAGAGAGAGAGAGAACAGCTTTTCAGACCAAAATACATGGGTACAGTTGAACATGTGGACTTAGTCGTCTCTTAGAAGACTGATTGGAGATAAGCCTTAAAGACTCCAGGTGCTATTTTATTGGATAACCGGGCACCATCTAATTTCTTTGCCACACTTTGCTACAGCACCCACGTCTTCTGTATTCCCTTCCTGAGGGCAAGTTTTTAGCAGGGCCATGATATATGAAATAATTGTTCTGAAGTTGGAGC
Source organism: Nesogale talazaci (assembly GCA_004026705.1). Taxonomy (NCBI): domain Eukaryota; kingdom Metazoa; phylum Chordata; class Mammalia; order Afrosoricida; family Tenrecidae; genus Nesogale; species Nesogale talazaci. The sequence goes on along the minus strand of PVJH01039476.1, from coordinate 1,252 downwards.
TAGGATTTAATGCTTTGACCACATGACACATAAGAAAATGACTAGAGATAAAGCAGACTTCATACCAGAAAGTAGGGAGGTCAAGCGACAGTGTCTTTAAAATGTTGTTTCCACTGTCTTCTACCCCCACCCTCCCGTCCAGCCCAGTTTCTGGTTTGTAGCTTATTTCTATAAACTTTCTTATATATCATGTGGTATTTTTCTTCAGTTCTCTGATTGTTCCCCAGCAGTTTTCATCTCTGAATTTTAGGAGTGTGATTGTGCATGCCTAAAAATGATTTTCTTTCCTTTTCTAATTTACCTGTTTGAGAGTTTGCTGAGCTTCTTGGATATTTAAAGTCATGTCTTCCATTAAATTTGGGAAAATTAAATTTGGTGTGGGGGGAGACTAGTCTACTAGGATACTCCATTCTACCAGAAATCCTCCAATACAGTGGTTCCAATGCTAAGGATGGGCAAAGCTCTCTGGGGCCACTATCTCATATGGTGTCTGGAAGGCAGAATCCCTAGAATTGAATAAGGTATTTCAGTGCAAGTAGCATGTGCCTTTTGTGCTTGTTTGCTGAGTGTGCCAGGACTTCATCATGCCAAGCTAATCATGACTTAAACTCACTCATCACACTCAAAAAGGATGATGGCTGGGGGCAGATTTAATTAGATTTATAATTCAAAATTCATTTTCTCCATGTAAGGGTAAAGAAGAAAATTCATACCACCCATAGCAATAACCTTCCCTGAAAAGTAAAACATTACAACTGCAGATATATTCCTGCATAGATCTCAGATAACTATTCCTACCTGTACCTTGAAAAAAACCACCCTTCTATTTTCATAGGTGCCATTTTGTCAGGGGCACCTCTTTTGTTAACATGTCGTTGTGACAAAAATTAAGATAGGAGTGCACTAGTGAAGAAGGTGCACAGTAGGGGCAATGCGAGCACAGGTTGGTAGCAAACACAGAAATACTCATGTGTTCCACTGAAGACTCTGGCATTGCTCTTTCAAGGAGGATGACAGGCACTTTCCTCAGCAAACTGAAAGAGTGCAAGGACTACAGGTGTGTATTGGATGAGGAGTCCTGGCTGAACCAGGGGCCATGCTGAAATACCTAGGAACATCTTAACCAGCGAGGCCACCTGCTTCAGAGTGTTTGACTCTCCCTCTAGCCTGGAGGGTAGTGCTATGAGAGCCTTCAGAATTCTTGGGCATGTCTCATCGAGTGTCACTGATTGTAGAGATATATAAAGAAAGG
>PVJH01039475.1:0-16387 GCA_004026705.1 Nesogale talazaci | reverse complement strand
GTTGTACAACCCTGCTTCATGGGATTGAACTATTCCATGTGACGACCTCTGTAAGAGCTCTCTGAGGGACAAAGCTGAGGCTGTCTGCTCTCCTCAAGCTTTAAAGTCTCAGAAAGCAAAAGGGGCAGTAGGAGCCTGCTGTATGGGGTCACGACATGTCAGCATTGACCCCAGAGCATGCGTTTTCTCTGGGCATGAGAAAGCCTTAGGAAAGAATGGACAGTGTAAGATATGAAATCATAACTATAATTGATGATGATGAATGCATGGGGGTCAGAGAGTGGGGGAGGGAGGGCACAAAGCAGCTTATACCACGGGCTGAAGTAGAACATATTTTGGAACCGATGGCAACATATGTACAAATATGCTTGATACAATTGACGTACGGACTGTGAATAAGAGCTGTAAGAACCCCCAGTAAGATGATTTTTAAGAATAGCCTGAGTTTTGTTTAGAAAGGTTTACAGTCTTGGAAACCCACTACGGATGGCCCTTCTCCTCTGTCCCACAGGCAGTCAGGGAAAGCACAGCATCAGGAAGGTGCGGACACCTTCATCAGCCATGAGAGAAAAAAGGCAGAGGGGTTAGGAAAGAAGAAGGAAGGAAAACAGGAAACGATGGGCCTCGGAAGAAGAAGTTACAGTACAGCCAAAGGGGAATGTGAGCCCAAGCGGAAACAAAATGCAGATGAATTGCAGAATGTAAAAGTGATGATCTGCTCTGTAAACCTTCACCCAGTTCACAATAAAAAGCTTAAAAAAAAAAAAAACACGCCCCAAAGCCTTAGACTGAAATTCTTAAGAGATTCTGGGGGAGGAGGGGGGGCTTCTCGGCCACCAGGCAGCTGGAAGGGCACTGGCAGCAGGACTAGGAGAAGGCAGAAGACACCCGGAAGCCACGGCTCTATGGGTGCTCTCGGAAGCTTGTTAGATGCTTGTTCGATTTGGGCAGAATCGGAACCTGCCGGGGTCAGGGAGCGGTCATCGGGTTCCCCGGGCGCCGCAGGTGATTCTGCTGCACGCTCGCTCCCGTAGGACTCGGCTCTCCCGCCCCACCTGGGCAAGGTGCGACCCCACCCAGGGCGGTGGTCCTTAGTGAGTGGGCGGCGGCCCGTGGCAATGCCCTGCCAGGTCCTCCAGTTCGCGGGGGGGGGGGGGAGGGGAGACCCTGGCTGAGAGCGATTCCGAACAGCTAAGGGCTTGGATTGCCTCCCAGGAAGGTCAGAGAGTGACCTTCAAGCCCAGGCTCGTGGAGGTGGGGGGATACGCTTCCTTAAGAAAGAGCGCCTCGCTTCCCGAAGCGCGAAGACCAAGACGCCGCCCTGGCAGTGGATTTCAGCCGTTTTGCAAGGGGGTCCTGGCCATTTGCTGACTTTGGCACATTGGCCCCTCTGCCTGCCTTGAGCTTTCTCCCAGATGCGACGAGGGAGGGGGGAGGGGCGCTTGGAGGCGATGCCCGGGAGACGCCTGCCTCACAGGCGGCCCTTTATGGCCTCATGGCCTCCCGTGACGACGACGACGTCACAGGGGTCGCCAGGCCCGCGGCCCTGGGCGTCCAGCAGTGCCGGTGTTTGCGGAGCTGGGGGCGCGCAGAGGCCGGGCCGCGCTGCACCCAGAGGTGGCCTAGCTGGCGCGCCGTCCGTCTGTCCGAGCCCAAGACCGGCTCCAGGACCCGAACCGACGCCCCAACGTTGCCAAAGGCCCCTGCAGTTGCTTTGGAATCAAAGAGTGAGAGCATTTGCCCAGGTCCTCGAGACGCGGCTCCGGGGCGCGGTCGCCCGGCTGCAGGATGGCCCCGTTGAAGAGGAAGTGCATCTGCGACCTGTGCTCCTGCGGGTAAGGGGGCATGGGGGCGCCGGGCAGAGCCGGGCCCGCCTGGGAGGCAGCGTCTCCAGACCCTGGTCCGGTCCACAATGCCGCAGAGGGTCCAGGTGACCTTTCTCGACCCTTCCTCCGGAGAAGCCGCAGGGAGGCTTCAATCAGGGGGCGCCGGCCAGGCCAGGCGGGAGGGCACGGGGCCAGAGAAGAGGTTCTGTTAATACCACTCAGCTTCTCCCCCAGAGAAGTCGGTGTTTAGTTGAGAAGCGCCCTGGTGTTTGTAAAACTTGTTTCCACATTGACGTGGAGATGCCAATGGGAGGGCCGTCACCTGTCCAGCCTTGCCCTGCTCCTGCCAGGTGCCGATTTCCCCATGGGTGGCCCTAGGGGTGTGTGGGGGATTTAAAGTTCTGTGGCTGACCAGCATCCTAGGGCTCCCCCCTTCTGCTCCCTCTGCGAGCTGTATCTCATGTTTCTCTGGTCACCTGGACATTGGGACAGCTGAAAACCACTAGATTCAAGGGTCAGTTCTGGGGTCAGCTCTCCTGATCACTGTTGGGCACGTCACCGACCGTCTCCGTGCCGTGTACTTCACTCACGACTCATGAGTGCCTCTCAGGGAAGGTTCTCGGAACCGGTGACAGGGACCCGCTTGGCATTTGGGTTATGTTGAATAATTGCTGTGAGAAGCCGCTGGGTCGGTCCCAACCCATGGAGACACGAGTATGCAGAGAGCCGCCCCATCCGGGTGTCAAAGCTGGGGCCCTTTGGAAGTCGGTCACCAGAACCGACATCTGAGGGGTCTCTGGTGAACTGCCAACCCTTTGGGTAATAGTCCAGTGCTCCCTCATTGGCGCTGCCTAGGTTGGTACTGTGAAATCTGCAAAAAGCACTTGCCTGCGGTCACGTGCTAGTGAACTGAAGAAAATGGTGGGAAACGTGAGGACCCCACAGTGGAACCACCTGTGGTGCTTTAAACGCCTATCAGAGGCCCAGACTGTTGGAGGGTCTTTGCTGAGGGGGTGGGGGCCTGTGATTCATGCTCTCCCTGGTTCCCTGCCATTGTGCTCTGGGCTGTGGAGGGGGGCCCTTGGTGAGATAGAATGCCAAGGAGGACTGCTCGCCAGACCGTGGCCTCCTCGGTAGTAGGGCGTGCACACAACTGGAGATGCAGGCTTGTTTGCAGGCAACACGGTGCCAGGCAGAGGTGACTGGAGAGAGAAGTCCTTGATGCTTTCTGCCAGATGTTTCCGTTGCACTTGCCGGGACAGGTGGGCCCTGGGGATCCCTACTGGGGGGGTCAGGTCAAGACCACTTCAATGACAAGAGTATTGCAATCAAGGGAGCCACATTTTGGTTTCCTGTGCATGTAAAAAGCTATGCTATCATGATGTGATAGTCTATGGAGAGTGCAATTGCATTATAGCTAAAAAATATACTGTACATTCCTTAATTTGACGATGCTGCTTACAAAGGCTAACCCTTTCTTGCATCTTTGGGACGCTGCAATCCCTCTGCCTGTGGGGGCTTCCGCTTGGTGCCTGACTCGGCAGGGTGGGGAGTCTGAAGGCAGGGATGGCGGCGAGATCTTCAAATAAGACCACACTGACATTTGACGCTTCCTTTCGCTTGCCCGTGTGGAGGCCACTAGGGACTTATTACTGTCACTGCTCGGCTTTCAGTGTCATGGGGCATAGGGAGGCCAGAGGGGTGGGAGAGGGAAGGGCTTGAGGGGTCAGAGCCCACACAGCATTTATTGATAACTTTTGCCATCTCACGTGGGCCTGGTTTGTGGTGTCCTCAAGCAACATCTAAGGTCCCTGATCCCCCGGGCAGATATCAGGAAGCATTTGAAGTCTTGCGAGGGCTACCAAAACATGACCCAGAGCCTGAAGCCACCACCCTTCGATTTTAGAAGCACAGTACAGCCACAAATAGTAAACAATCCAGCCTTACCTGCTTAGGTAAGGTGCCCTAAGAGAAAACTGGGGAGAGAACGGAGGGCATTGGGGGTCAATTTAGGAAAGCTGCCCCCGGCAGCACGAGCCCTGGTGGCAAAGCGGCTACATGTTGAGCTGTGATCAGAAGGGTCAGCAGTTTGATGTCACCAGTGGCTCTGCCAGAGCAAGATGGCCGAGAGCTCCAATCTCAGAAACCCAGAAGGGCAGTCCTACCCTGTCCCCATAGGGTCACTATGAGTTGGCAGTGAATGGATGGCAGTGAGTTAGAGGGTTTTGACACCTGGCAGCAATGGTGGGGGTGGGGGGCAGACTGTGATTCTCATCCCTTTGTTGATAGACGTGTTGCTAACACCTTTTTGCTGTTAGGGATGTGCCATTTGTTGTTGACTTTTTTTTTTTAAGGGCCTGACTGCCCAGGTGGTGGGAGCAGGAGACCCAGCCTTTGCCCCTGTAGAGCTGGAATTGAACCTCCATCCCAGTGGGCCGCAGTCCCGCGCACAACCACTACGCCACCGGGGCTCAGCCTATGTTGTTGACTTTTATGTATTGTTTTGAATGCTTGCTTTCCATTCTTTTGGCTATATACCCCACAGGAATTCCAACCCAGGTCATACAGTAATTCTATGGGGTCTTTTCTAGGACCTTCCAGAATTTTTTTTTTAAACACAGTGGCTGTACCATTTTGCAATTCTTCAGCCATGAAAGGGGTTCGAATTTTCCACATCCTGGCCAGCCCTCATTTTCCAACCCCCTTCCCTCCTGGATCACAGTCATCTCAGTGTGCTGTGCACACAAGTTCCTTTTAGGATGGACAGATGGATCTCATCTGTCCAGGCGACACCACACGGGGATTGGGTAGAGGCGAGATCTAGGACAGCCCCGCGTGGCTATTACACGGAAAGAAAGGAAAAGGTCAAGTTCAGCTCCTCGGGCGGAAGCAGCCACATCTCCAGTGTGCGGGCACGCACCGTCCATGTTTAGCTGCCCCCGTGTGGGCAGGATGCGGTACAGCATCCCCAGCATCGCAGGATGTGCATCTGGGACACGGGGATGCAGGGCCTGGTGGTTTAGGAATGCATCATCTCTCTCCCTCCCAGTTAGATCTGCTCAGAGGCTGATGGAGATGGAATGAGAGGCATTTTGTAAGCTCTACGAAGTCTTTTTGACCTCGTTGGCTGAGGTGTTATGGACATGAGGTAATGAGAAGTCTGGAGAAAAGGTAGGCTCGAGGAAGAACTCAGAGGAGAAAGACCCTTCGGTGGGAAGTGACAGAGGTTGGGGTTTCTGAGTGTGTGGTGTGATCCCTCTGGACTTCAATAAGCCTCCCCCCCTTCTTCCTTAATTAAAGCAGTTTAACTTCCTCCATTACAATTTTTTTTTAGTGGAGATTCTTGGAGCTTCCAGGAAGGGAGGAAAGCCCACCTGCATTTCCCCCACCAGTCCCTAATCCTCTTCCTACCATGTTTCTGTGTTTGTGCCTCGTGGCACAATGGTGAAACCCTAGGTTGATGACAAAGTGTGTGGTCTAAGTCATTCAAGGGCAAGACCTGGCCACCCGCTCTCAAACTATTGCTGTTGTGAGATGGCACCCCCTTGGCTCTGATCACAGCGCCCCTCGGCATAACTGACGTGAACACTGCCCAGTCCTCTGGCACCCTCTCGATGGTCCTCATGTCTGAGCCCGCTGTGGCAGGCACCGCGTCAGTCCATCTTGTCGAGGGCCTGCCGCTGTTTTGCTGCCCTGTCCACTTGGCCAAGCATGAGGTCCTTCCTCGCACACTGATCTCTCTTGACAGATGACGTGTCCAAAGTCCATGAGAGGAAGTCTCGCCATCCTTGCCTCTAAGGCGCCCTCTGACTGGATTTCTTCCAAGACAGAGTGGTTGGTTCTTTGGGCGGTCCACGATACTTTCAATATTCTTCATCAGCACAGAATTCAAGCACATCGATTCTTCTTTGCTCTTCCCTAGTTCATGTCCAGCTTTCACATGGAGGTGAGGTCATGGAGAACATCGTGGCTTGGTGCAGGGGAACCTTAGCCCTCAAGGGACCATCTATGCTTTTCAATGCATTAAAAGAGGCCCTGCCAATTGGACACCCCCTGACATGGGAGTCATTGGAGGAGATGGGTCAGTCAAGGGGCAGTGAGGTAGCAATGAAGCATAAAACTTTCCTCTATTTCCTGAAGGTTTCCTCCCCCCAACCACCATGGTCCCAACTCTGCCCTGCAGTTCCAGCTGGACTGGAGGAGGTGCACTGGCGGAGATGGAAGCTGGAAAAGCAGGGAACTCGGGGTGGATGAACCCCTCGGGGTCATTGGTGGGAGTGGAGTTGCCGGATGGATGGAGGGAGGGTGGGGTGGAGAGAGGAAGCCAGCTGTGGGGATCTGCAGACTGTCTCCTATCTGGAGGACGGACGTAGGGAGGAGTGGGCAGGGGAAGATGTTGGGTAGTGTAAGATATGACAAAACAATAATGACTGCAGAGTAATGAGGACTGGGGGAGAGGGGGGAAAGGTTGGAGGGGGAAGAAAGGGGGGCTCATATCAAGGGCCCAAGGGGAAAGACTGATGTTGGGAGAAGGTTGACGAGGACAGGCAAGTGGGGATGCTTGGCACAGTATATATAACTATGTATTGAACTATGTATGATGAAAAGCGATGTATGAGCCCCCAATAAAATGATTAAATTTAAAAAAGTATTAAAAAACGAGGACCTTCACCATAGATTGACCCCATGCAGTGCATCGTTTGACGGCTCTTGACGGCTGCTTTCAGGAGCATCCAATCCAGATGAAGTCCATAGCTTCCACCTTTCCTCCATTTATCATGATGTGGCCTCTTGGTCCAGTCGTGAGACTTTTTGTTTTCTTTACACGGAGTTGTAATCCATACCGAAGGCTGCAGGGCTTCATCTTCACCAGCAAGTGCTTCAAGTCCTCTTCCTTTTTAGCAAGGAAGCCATGCCATCAGTAGATCAAAAGCTGTTAATAAGCCTTCTTCCTTTCTGATGCCTCGTTCTTCATGTAGTCCAATTTCTCTCTGTTTTTTTTTTTCCCCTGTCACACAGAGCCGCTCTGTGTTGGAATCAGTCCAACAGCAAGGATCTGTTTTGAGCAAATTTCGTTAATGTCCTTCCTGCTGTGACTTTTGAGAACTTCCTGTTTAATGGAAGGTCCTGGAAGACATCTCTTTGCCTTAAGGAAAAGCCACTCGAGGACAGCCCTTTGGGGTAACAAATGCTTGCAAAGGCCACGAGATGGCAGCATTCTCCTGACCAACGCTCCGTGCTGGCGGAGACCCAGCCAGGTTGGGAGTAGAATGCAAACCCTCTGTCCTGGCCTGCGGTTTCCTTTAGTTTTATTTATTTAATTTTTAATAGATCGTATTAGGTTTTCTAAAATGAGCAATTATTCAGTTTAGGGTCCAGCAAAATTCAGGAAGTGCTACACCTTGAGGATTAGATCACAAAGGATAGATTGAAAGTGTTTAAAATGATCAAAATGTAGACTCCAATCACTCGTGGAGAATTTTCCTGAGTTTTGGTGGTGTGAAAACACTAGGTGCGTGTGGCTATCAAGTGCAAGACAGTCCCTCGACTTATTTTCCTAGACAATCCCAAACTGACAATCATGACACACACCACCATCGTCTTTTCATAATCATCCAGCACAAAAGCAAAGACCAAAGAAGAAAGGACAAGTTTGCATGATGGGGAAGAAGATAGAAAGTAAGGTGGAATTGGGAGCATGATAGTGTGGGGAAAATACATTTAAGAATTAGAGGAAAGTTGCATATTTCATCGTTGCTATACTGTACTTTGACTGGCTCGTCTCCTCCCTGCCACCCCCTCTGCAAGGAGATGTCGCTTCATCTACTGATGGGGTTTGGGTCCCCAATCTGTACTCCCCCTCATTTATAATATAATTTTTAGTTCTTTAATGCCTGATACCTGATTCCTTCGACACCTCGTGGTCACATAGGCTGGCATGCTTCTTCCATGTGGGCTTTGTTGCTTCTGAACTGGATGGCTGCTTGTTTACTTTCAAGCCTTTAAGTCCCCAGATGTTATATCTTTTGCTAGCCGGGCACCATCAGCTTGCTTCAACACATTTGCTTATGCACACATTTGTTGTCAGCTATCATATCAGGAAGGTGGGCACGCAATGTTATGAATTTTAGTCCTTTGAATCCTGACAATTGATCCCTTTGACACCTCCAATTCCACCTTACAAATCCAGCTAGGGGGATGTACACTGGAGTTGGAAACATGGGGAATTCAGGACAGATGATCCCTTCAGGACCAGTGGTGGAAGTGGGGATACTGGGGGGGCGGAGTAGAAAGGAGGAACCAATTGCAGGGATCTAAATATAACCTCCTCCCTGGGGTACAGAAAATAGGAAGTGGTGAAGGGAGACATCAGACAGTGTAGGATATGACAAAATAATAATGATTTGTAAATTATCAAGGGTTCATGGGCGGGGGGTGGGGATAAGAGGAGCTGATACCAAGGGCCTAAGCAAAAGGAGGATATTTCCAGAATGAGGATGGCAACAAATGTACCAATGTGGTCTGCATACAACAGATGTATGTATTGATCGTGATAAGAGTTTTATGAGCCCCCAACAAAATGATTAAAAAAAGAAGATAGAAAGTACTGCCGAAAGAGCAAATCAAATAGCTTTGTCTTGGGACCACAGCCAGAGTGCTTCCCTGGAGGCCAGGAGGGCGAGGCTTGGTCTCTGTAGTTTGGACCTGCTATCCGGAGAGACCAGTCTCTGGAGAAGCACATCCCACGTTAGGCCCTTAACAAGATGGAGTGACACAGTGGCTCCAAAAATTGGCTCAAACCTAAGAACAGTTGTGAGGATGGTACAGGAACAGGTGGTTGAAACCAACAGGAAGGCACCCAGCACCCTCCCCCCCCCCCAAAAAAAATACTTACGGGTTGTCAAAATGCTTTGCTTGCATCTTTCCCCAGTTGGTTGCTTACTGTCAATAGAGCTACTTTGTGGGTAATTTGAATGGAGTAACAAAATACATAAGGGGATAAAGTTCCTTAGCATAGTGGAAGATCATGGGCATTTGCTATTAAAAAAAAGTGTCACCCCTGGTAGTTTTGTACCACCTTATCTCTCTACTTTAAACGTCTCAAAGCGGTTTCTCACATGTATTATCTTCCTGGGGATGCCCCCCGCATGGGAAACCTTGCTTCCTTTGGAAATCTGACTCCTGGTCTGCAGCTCTGCGTTCCCTGGGGATGTTGTGGCTCCACTGAGATGAGCTGGCTCCCTCGATTTAATGTAAAGCAGCGGTTCTCAACCTGTGGGTCGTGACCCCTTTGGGGGCTCAAAGGACCCTTTCACAGGGGTCCCCCAATTCATAACAGTAGCAGAATGACTGATGAGGTAGCAATGAAAAGACTTTGATGGGGGGGGGGTGTCACAACAATACAAGGAACAGTTTTAAAGGGTCTGGCATTAGGAAGATTGAGAACCACAGGGGCTGTAGATGAAGTGAAAGGCTGATCAGCATTGTCAAGCTATGGGAGATCAATGTTTTCCAGCTTCCCTGTTTTTTTTTTTTTTGTGGGGGGTATCACTGCGCTCTGGTGGCGGGAGTAGGAGGCCCAGCCTTTGCTCCTGTGGAGCCGCTGCTGGAATTGAACTTCCATCCCAGTGGGCCGCAGCCCTGCGCACAACCACTACGCCACTGGGGCTCAGCCCAGCTTTCCTGTTTTATAGAGAGGGAAATAGAAGTATTGAGATCAGAAGGTAAGAAAGCCTTTTTGCTATGCATTCTGGCACAATCTTGGTCAACCGGTTTTCTCCATCTCTTCCCTAGCAGACAGTAGGCGCAATTCCCAGGCTATGGAAATGAGAGATGGTGTTTCAAGTCTAACTGGCCCCCTTTTGACTACAAATTAGAATATGAAGGTTCTTGTTTTTCTTTTTTTAAGTATAATTGTAAAAGCCAGAGTGATACAAAGTATTAGCAAATCTCTCTTGACATTGAAATATAAATTAGTCAAGGACTTTTTCTAAGATGTCTGTAAAAAAATCATTAAAGATTTGATCGGTTAGTTTCCTTTCTATCTGATGATTCTATACTGTGCAGTGCACACTTTAAGATTTTGTGCAATCGTGCAGGAAATTCCAGGACTGGGTAATGTATCATGAAATATTTATGTAGCGCTGCTAGTATGTGCAGCATTTCATAAAGAGGAAGGTCCGTAGAGGACTCACAAATTGCTGAAAAGGATGTGGCTTTGGCCCTTCCACCAAGCTTGGGGAGGAAGGTGAGCTCCAGGGCAGCTATGTATCTGCAACTTAAATCAGGTCTGTTAACCAGGGAGGAACTTGTTATTTTAATTTTGGAAAATATTTTCTTCACATTGATGGAAATTTCCTTAACCTTAGATTCTATTTTCTTAGAGTCTCTGTTACAAATTAAGAGGGGGGGGGGGGAATGAGGAATTGGTTTGCTGTTACATGTTTCAAGGAGAATTCTTGTTTTTAATTTAAATAAAATTGACTTCATAAATTCTGATTAATAATACAAAAAAGACAAAGAACAGCCTTTAATAGATATCTACCAGCAAATATTTACTTTCTACTTTCAGTAGGATCCAGGTAGAGAAGAAAAAAAAAAGCCCCCCCTCTCCATCCTATACCTCCTTCCTCCAGAAATATTTTTCACTTTTCCATCAAATTACTTTTTTTCAGAGCGTTTCTCTACTTTCATGTTAAGCTACATTTTATGCATGTCCTTAAAAATTAGGGCCTTTTTGTGAGCAATCAGAATGAGTGTTGAGTTGTTCATACGTATTGTTCATCTTATAAAAATGAGTCTGTTACTATATATAATTGGTCGAAATGTGATATGAAACTAGGGTAGGATTTTGTACTAATGCCAATGACAACAGTTCAAAAAATGCTCTTTGCCCCACATGTCATCTTCTATCCCTGACTCGTGGGCCCCCTCTAGTGCACATTGCCTTCATGAAGAATTGCACCCTCTGTCATGAGACCAGAAGAAATAGATGGTGCCCGGCGACTATGACTACTGAACATTTTGATCAAAGGCTCAGTAGAGGAATCCTGGCCAAAAGAGGGAGGAGGAAGAACAGAATTTCAAATTTTCATGGACTCCAGACTTTTTGGGAGCCGAGGGTGCTGGATGAGCCCTTGAAAGTACAGTATTGCTAGGAAATGGTCTTTAAAATGTAGACCAAAAGTAGCCCCTGAAGTCCTCTTTCAACTAAGCAGTAGTTTAGCTATGTAAAAGGAGTCTGCGTTGAGCATTATGCTTTTGTCCCAGCGATTTATGTGGGAGCACCACCTCAATAGGTTTGAGGGAAACCTTAGGGTGCAGTGCACCTAGGTCAATGGCGGAGGAATAGTCCCAAAGACATGGGCGAGAGTGGGTGCATCATGCAGTCAGTGCACCCAAGTTGTACCTGTAGAAATGAGTGAATAGGTGTATGTTCCACTGTGTGAGCCCTGTGGCATAGTGGGTCGGGTCAGCTGTTCGAAACCACTAGCCTCTCAAGAGAGAAAGGCAGCTTTCCACTCCTGAAAAAAGTTAGTCTCTGACACCCACGGGAAGCAGTTCTACCCTGTCTTGTAGGGTGGCTGTGAGTTGACATGGAATTGATGGCAGCGAGTCTCTTTTATTCTCAAGAACAAGGAGAGGATCATAAGAACATGAAACAATGTGTCAGTGTGCAAAGTAATCACCCTCTTTCCCCTGCTCCAGCTCCATTCTGTCGGGAGCAGCTTGGAAGACCTCTGTGGGAAGACTGGTGGATGAGAAGGTTATTACAGACTGACCTGACTTGCAGTCTGTTTTGGGGTGCTGCCATGTGTGGTGGGAGAAACAAAGCTAAGTTTTAATGAGTGAGACCACTCATATAACTGATGCACTTGCAGGGTGGGGAGAGAGTACCTGGGAAGAAATACCAGGAAGGCGTTATCAGGGACTGTGTGTGTGTGTCTGTACCTGCATTGTTATTGTGGTAAGGAAAGTCCATGCTGGACATAACCCGAATTCAAAGGCCAGGGCTGTCATTTTTTAGCTGTGTGACTTAGTGTAAGCGGTGACCGGACATCCCACTTTTTAATAATTTGTCCCGTGGCGGTTTAAAAATTAAATATATTACAATACTATTTTTGCAGTCTATGAATATTTTTGTTGCTCTATATAGACCAAATTTTTAATCATGGAACCCTCCCTCCCCCCAGTCAATGGTGTCCCGCTTAAAATCTGGTCACTTGGTAAGGCCGCTTGTTTGATAAACTTGGGATAATGACGATTCCTTTTGCTGAGGGTCCAGGTGAGGACTGGGTGGGGGAAGAGCACGGGCACTTGGTGGTGGGCCCTGCAGGAGAAGGGGTGGGGGGGGGCCCGGTGGACAGGAGGCGTGGAAGGCAGCAGATCCCCCAGAGCACTGGTGCCTCCAGCCACAGGGAGCCCATCCAGGGGCCTGAGGGAGGCCCAGGACAGAAGGGCTGTGAAGGTCTCCTAGGGTGGATTTGGGCCATAGCGATCCATGGATGGATGTGGAGCAGGAGAACACTGTAGGTCAGAGTCTCTTCCCAGGAGGTATCTGTCCTCCAGGGAAGAGCAAGCACTTGGGGGTTCTTTCTCCAAGTGCTTGGAGTGTTTGCTTGGGGATTCCTGGACAATGCACATGAACAGACTGCCGCTCCGCTGCTAACCAAACTCGGGGGTGGGGTGGGGGCAACTAGCACCCACCCGAAGGGGTCTGGGGAGCTGTTTCCAGAATATGGGTCATTGCAAACCCACCCCCCGCCCCCCACTCCAGTTCTTTCTACTCTGACACACACAGGGTCGGTCCTCCAGGGAGGGAACTGACTGGTTGGCCACTGGTTGAGCCTGTCCTTCAAGATGTTTCCTCTTCATTCCATGCTGTCGTTTTCATTGCTTTATTCCACAAATGATTTTAGTGCGGATTGCCCAGGAGAGGGAGAATCGTGTTGAAAGGTTACAACAGAGATGCTAGAGCCAGACCAGGTGGCTTTAAAGCTAGTGTCCCCTTCGTAGCGAGGCCACTGAACAGGAATAGTCTGCGACCCTTGTGCCTCCCTCTCCTCAGCAGGGAAATGGGGATGTTCTAGTCTAGAATCTCCCTCTTGGGTGGTTGCAGAAGTGAGCCCGTACTCAGAGCCAACAGAACCCGCAGAGACACTGCTACACAGCCCTGGCATGCCTCTGGAGACCTGGGTGAACCAGGGGAAGATGCCAGGCTGTGCTCTTGGCTCTGAGGCCCTGGGAAGGTGACGTGTCTGGGCACGAGTTAGAGGCATCCGTTGACTGTGTAGTCCTGCAAACTGTGTTGCCAACAATGCACTGGGGCTGCTGTACTAAAGAACTTGAGATTGGGAGACCAGGCTGGTGAGCCCAGCTTGGATGCTCTTTTCTCACGGGGAAGGTCATGGTCCGCTCAGGGGTTCCTGGTTCAGGGGTTCATGCCAGCAGCGGTTGTGCTTCTCAAGTTCAGAAGCATCAAGGTTTAGTTTCTGCTCCATGGAAGGTTTTTCTGGTCTTAGCCAATGTTCCCCAAAGGACTAGAGACATCCCACCACAAGGATGTTACTTCCCAGAATCAGCTGTTCACACAAACTGTCTCGGGAAGTTCTCTGAATGTTGCTCCATCAGGCAAATTGAGCGTTTCTCGGTAGGGTTCACATTTTAACCGCTACCCTAACACAGTCCCCTCTGTGACCACTCCCAGGTAGGAGCCCCATTGGTATGGGGGATCAGTGCTCAGCTGCTAATGGAAGGGTAAGTTATTTGAGCCAACTGACGCTCCTCGTGAGAAAAATGTGGCAGTCTGCTCAGGGCAGACTGGGCAGCTCGAGGGTGTTCAATGGATTCACTGTGAGTGAGAGCCGCTGGGTGCCAAGGGGTCTGGGCGCCAGGTGCTGCCAAGTCAGCTGTGACCGAAGGCAGCCCTCCATATGACGTCGCAGCCTGGCCGGGCCTTTCACCGTCTTCACAATGGTGAGGTTTGCGCCCACGGCTGTCGCCAGTGGGTCTGTTCTCCGCGTGAAGGGCCGGGTCCCAGCTCAATGCTGCAGCTCATTTTAGGTTACCCAAGAGCCCTACTGGAACCCAGAGAGGAGGGCGGGAATGGCTTACACAACTTGAGAAAGGTGTCGGTGCCACTGACTGGTCCATGTGGACTCTGTTGAGTTGGTGTCTGCTTTGGTGTGTTTATTTCTCAGTAACAGACCCTTTTAAGAGGGAAAGATTAGGGGCTGAGCCCCGGTGGCGTAGTGGTTGAGTGTGGGCGGGACTGCGGCCCACTGGCTTGGCGGTTCAAATCCATCACAGCTCTGCAGGAGCAAGGCTAGGTTTCCCACTCCCATCAGAGGGCAGTGATGCCCCCAAAAACAAAACAAAGAGGGAAAGGTTTTAAAAAGACAAACAACAAAATAGTCAGACATTAGTTAGAATTCCATGTACAATATGCAAATTCTGGGGAGCGAAGGGCCCTGTGGAACCAACTTATAACATCAAGGGTCCATTCCTTGATTCAGCCTCCCTAATGAAAACAGGACCCTGGGGGGAGGTTGTTTTGCATAACAAGGGGTAGGGGGAAGGAGAAACCAATGAGAAGAGGACATGACCGGCCTCTGGAGGACACTTAATAAGTTCTCCTTGTGGATTAAGTTGGTGAGAGATGGGCAGGATGAGCCAGTAATTAGGTGGGTTTTTGGCCCCCTGAACCAGCTGGCTAGGACAGTGTTTAATCAACCTTAGAATACTGTCTGTCTTGAGCGTCCTGCCAGCGCTGAGGACCCCAGCGCTGCTTAGATTCTGTTCAACAGCTATCCTCATCTGGACAAAAGAACACAATGGGAAGACAAGGACGCATTGCGATCGATGACGCGCAAGATTCACAATTCTCTTGACAGAGCGGCATGCCGGGCCCAAACCCAGCAGAAACGCAGGAGAATAAATGAGAGGCTGTGCATTGGGGATGAAAAATCAATTATACATATTTGTAATGGGGAAGGGGAGGAGGTTTGTCTTGGCATCAGCATTTCGAAAAGTCTCTGGGCTTTGCTTAACCACAAATTTAATGCAATTTGATGGTATGATGTGGCTGCTAAGAAGCATTCCCTAAGTTTAGGCCAAAGGGAAGGAGGCTGTTGCGATCCGCAGATGCACCGACTCCACTGGGCTGTGTTTTATCTTCTGTGCATCGAGTGACGGCTTCCAGAGCAGACCGTCAGTTGACACGGAAGGACTCACGTCTTCGGTGCTTATCTCATTTCCTCAGTCTCCGGTTTACATTCCTCCTCCTCCTCCCTTTGCCCGTTTGAACTTCATCCTTGGGTAAAGCCACCCTTTGAATCTTCAATGATCATTTACTCTAGGTGTGGGTCCCTCACCGGTGCTGTTGGTCTCGTGGTAGACCAACCGATGGCTTGCCGGAAGTAGTTCCCGATGTGGGCAGCTCCCACTGAAGGAGCTTTGCCATTTCCTGATTTGAAAGGCTCCCAGTGCTGATGAAGGAAGGTGACCTGCGTGGCCAAGTTGGAGGGAAAGCATTCTGGGGCTTAGAAAACTTGAACTGGCCAAGAGGCAGGGAGGGGCTGGGTGGGTGGACAGGACTTGAAGGGATGCATTCTACGAAGGGGGCCTGCTCAACGCACTGCCAACTCCCAGTGACCCCATGGGTCGAGTGTAAAACTGCCCTGTGAGTTTCTGGATGGTCATTCTTCACGGGGTATAAAGTTCTCTCCCCCACTCCCCTCACCCCACACACTGAGTGGCTGTGGTTTCAGACTGCTGACTGTGTAGATGGCAGTCTTATGTGTAATCATTACTACACAGGGCTCTGTTCCCAGGTTACCAGGAGAGTCGAATTAAGACCAACAAGTGCTTTCTGTGAAAATTGACTGGGGGGGGAGGGGCGTCAATATAGAGAAAGAAGAATTTTATAGCAGTTGGAACCTTCCGGACTTGAGACCAGACTGTGTCTGGTCCTTGTGCTAAGCGTGGCCTGTCGGGATGCTGTGGAAAGGACTTCTGCTTCAGGTAGGAGGTTTGACAAAATAATCTCTAGGGCCCCTTTCCACGCCGAGAACTCAGATTTCTGGAAAGGGAGAAGAGCGTTTATTTTAATGTGATGATTGAATTTGAGCGTCCACCACAGAGCAAAGAACGATGGGCGTGTGTGATAATGACTCCTAAGCTGAGAGCCATGTGTGCCTGAGAAACCAAGGGAGTTGCAAGGATTCTGGAGGCCTCAGGAAGTATAAACGCACATGTGCAACCTCTTGTGCACCGGGCACCACTGTCTTCCAACCTGCAGACCTTGTATGTGCAATCTCCATCCGTTCCTTCTGCAATGGTCCCTGGTCTTTATGTCTTGTGTGCAGTGACTCAGGAAGCTTTTGTGGGCTCGCCTGAGACTCTAGCCATCGTGTCAAGCAATGCTTCTATGGGGGAAATGTCTTTCAAGCTTCAGACAACTAGCATATGGCCTTTGGAAGCATGTTCCCGTGTAAGGCAGGGGTGACCCATGCCGCTTCTCTTGATGAAGAGCCCACATCACACCCACCCACCTTGGAGCC
>PVJH01039474.1:0-16387 GCA_004026705.1 Nesogale talazaci | reverse complement strand
CAGACAAGGATGTCCTTTATCACCGCTTATCTTCGGTATTGTGCTGGAAAGCTTAGCTGTTAGATGAGAAAAAGCAAGCAAAGACCTCAAGTAGGACTCTGTTTTCAGATGTCCTGATTCTCTATGTTGCTGCTGTCTTCAGGTGTCACCGAGTGCTTCCCAGCTAATGGGACACAGAATGAAGCGCTGCCGGGCCTGGCCCCAGCCCACAATGGTTATGTTTGATCCCATGGCGGCACCCATGCTGTCAATCCATTTTGTTGAGCACCTTCCTTTTTTTCGCTGGCCCTCCACTTTAGCCAGCACTCTGCCCTTCTCCAGGGACCGGCCTCTCCTGAAAATCTGTCCGAACTGCGTGAGACAAAGTCTCACTGTCCTGGCCTCTAAGGAGCGTTCCGGTTGAACCCCAGAGACGTGACAAGAGAACTGTTGGAACTAGTTGAAAAAACTCAGCAAGGCGGTAGGCTATAAAGATCAACAAACAAAAATCAATACAATTCCTGTGTACTAAGGATGAGGGCTCTCACAAAGAGACCAAGAAAACAATACCATCTCCAACAGCAGCCTGTGTTAGTCTGGGTACATTAGAGAAACAAACCCACAGAAACTTATATCTAGAGAGAGAGTTTTATATAAAGACAAAATGCACATGAAGAAAACATCCCAACCCAGTGCTGTCCAAACCCACAAGTCCAACATTAACTCATATGTCTGACATCAATCCACAAAGTCCTTCTCCATCTCACAGGATACATGCAAGGATGCCTACTGCAGGAGGAAAGCCGAATCAGTGAGCGTGTCAGCATCTCAGCGCTGACTAGAGTCTGGGGTCTCCACACGGCTGCTCCAGCACCCAGGGCTCCATCGGAGTACGTTCATGTGGCTTCTCAGGGATGTTTCCCAGGAAGTGAGCCTTGCCAGCTGAAGCAGGGAACTGGCTAAGGCAGCTGCACCCTGGTCCCACCATCAGAAAGCAAGAGACCCGAGAACTAGAAAGACAATACTCACCAAGTCATTTATCTCTCTGTCCTTCGATCCATCAATCGAGCGATCCACACCTGTTTATCGGCCAGGTTGGCACGATAAATGTTAACTATCTCACCACCCAAAAGATGAAATTCCATGGAATAAACCTAACCCAGAAACTATAGAGTTCTACAAACAAAACTATTGTAAGAAACTAAAACTTTACAAATTCAATGTAATTCTGGTCCACATCTCACCACAATTTTTTTAAAGAAATGGGAAAAAGACCCGACTATTAACTTAATAGAGGGAGGAAAGAAACCTAGGGTACACACAACAGTAAAACACAAAAACAAAGTAAGAGGTCTTTCATGCCCAGACTTGAAAACCTACTGTCTAGCCTCTGTAATCACAATAGCCAGGTACTGTTACACCGATGGCTATGAAGACCCATGGATTAGACTTGAGAACCCCCAATACAGCCAAGGACCTGTAGACACCTAATTTTTGATAAAGAACTAGTGCACACAAAATGAGCAAGAGACAGCCTTCTCCATGAAGGGTGCTGCAGACACTGGATCTTTATCTGCAAAAGGGTGAAACAAGACCCACATGCCCACCATGTGCAAACAAACTCAACATGGATCAGAGATCTAAATATAAATCACACAATTATCAAGACCTTCAAAGGAAAAGGGGGACAACCTTCAGGACACGAATACAAGGCATCAATAGACTACTGAGCATCGGGGAAAACTACCCACAGCACAGAAGACAAAAATAAAGAACGGGGACCCACTGAAAAAGTGGCATTGATGCCCAAAGGAAAGCCCTATCAAATGAGCCCCCAAGGAAAACCCATGGATGGGAATCACTATCCAGTGACACGTCAGATAGAGGACTTATCACCAAAGCCTACAGAAAGCCACAACACCTCCCGTAAGGAACATTCACATAGCCCATCACAAAATGGCACAAGACTCGAATAGATAATTTACCAAATTTGCCTACACACAGGCAATCTACAACCATATGAAGGCATATTCATGATCACGAACGGCAAGAGAAATACAAGTTAAAGCAACAAGACATCACCTCACGCCAACGCTTTTTGGCAAAACTCAGTACCATAAAAAATAACAACTGCTGGACAGGATGGTGCGGAGAGACAGGAGCACTTTCCTATTGCTGGTGGGGCCGTCGAATTGCACCCCCTTTATGGCCTTTCTTTAAACAAATGCAAGGAGGACCGTGTGACCCAGCCATCTCTCGACGGGGTATGTACTCCAAAGAGATCACGAGTATAACACGAACAGACGTGTGTATCCCTGTGTTTATCGCAGTGATTTCCACAGCAGCAAACACCTGCAAACAACCTGCTGCCCCTGTTGTCGAGGAGCGCATCAGAAGAGTCCGGTACATTCGTATGATGACATTGTATGCCTCAACGAACAACGACGACAGTTCTCTTCCACGGCGCGAGACAGGGACAAAGCTGGAGAGCAAGATGCTTAGCAACTCAGTCGTTCTTACAAAGATAACTGTTTCATATCGCCACTGTTCCAGGGAAAAACGAAAGAGAAGAAATGTGGTTTGGGTGCCAACAGACAAAACTTTGATGATGATGATGACGAGAAAGGCAGGGACGGGCGGGAGCAGGGTGAGGTGAGGTGGGGGCGGGAGAGACAGACAAATGGAGAGCTGAACAGGTCCGTGAACAGCAACCCCCCAACCCCTGCAGGGTCCTTCCTCCTCAGGCCTCAAAGCTGGTCTGAGTGGCTGAGAAAGGAGCAAGGATGAAACCAGAGTGGACTTGGAGTCTTCAGTGACAGAGAACGTCACTTGGTGGGGGGTGGGGGGAGGGGGGGAAGGACACGCCAAGAAGCCTACAGACACGGACGGACAGACTTCACCTTGTGAAAACGTCCATACGCCCTAAGCCCCGAGCCAAAACCCCTGCCTCGGAGTCTGAGCCCGCTCACAGCCACCCTGCAGGACAGAGTGGAAACGCCCCCTGTGCTTTCGGAGACGGCCTCTCCTCCAGAGTACAAAGGCCATCTTCCTCCCGCAGGACAGCTAGGGGTTTCGAACTGCCGGCTGTGGGGTTAGCAGCCCAACCTGTAACCACCACACCCTCAGGGTGCCTCGGCGCAACCTCTACACAATACAATTCTAACGCAGACCCCAGCATCCTCCTCCAAAGAAATGGGACAAACCAACTTTATATGGGAAAGAAGGAAACCCCAGATGTAAAGCATCATGAAAGAAGAGGTCCAGGCAGGATCCTTTCCACAGAGCAGTGGCTATGTAGGCCAGTGGAGGCCAACAGAAATAAATCCATCCACTCGTAGACAAATGGGTTTTTTTTTTTTAAACAGAGGGCTAACGTACATTAAATGGGGATAGAGGTAGGCTCTTCAACAAATGGTGTCAGCCAAATTGGATTTCCAGAAGAATGAGACAGGACCCATATCTTACATCATATTACAAAAATGATCTCACGATGGATTAAGGCTCTAGTTTTGAGCCCTAGAACTATAAAGATCATCAAGGAAAAATAAGGACACACTGAAGGATCCTAAAACATGTCCTAAGCACACTATCAAACATATTGAGAGCCACTCATGCCACAGAAGACAACATAGAGGACCGGGGCATCCTAAAAACAAGACATATATGTACATCAAGAGAATTAGTTATATCTATATATCCATAAACTAAGAATTTCTTGGCCGTGATATATCAGATAAAGGACTAATCTCCAAAATCAATAGAAAACTGCAACATCATTATAAGAAAAAGACAAAAAATCCAATTTTAAAATGGATAGAGGGGTGGAGAGGTGGGGAAAAGAGGTGATGTTGATCAACCCAGGGATAAGGGAACAACAAGTGATTCAAAATCAGTGATAAGGGGTGTGTGAGAGGTGTGGCAGGGATTGATCTAGAGTAATGTAACAGAAATTGCTGAAACCCAAATGAAGGCTGAGCATGATAGTGGGACAACAAGAATGTAAAAGGAAATAGAGGAAAGACCTGGGAAGTAAAAGGCATTTATAGAGGTCTAAACACAGGCATGTACATAGGCAAATATATTTATATGTGATATGGGGAAATAGATATACATGCATATACTTATAGGGTTAGTATTAAGATAGCAGACAGGCACTGGACCTCCACTCAAGGATTCCTCAGTGCAAGAACACTTTGGCAGTCCATGATGCTCACCTTCCTGACACGATCACTGAAGACAAATGTGGGCATAAGCAAAAGTGGTGAAGAAAGCTGATGGTGTCCGGCTATCAAAAGATATGGTATCTGGGGTCTTAAAGCTTTGAAGGTAAACAAGCGTCCATCTAGCTCAGAAGCAACAAAGCCCACATGGAAGAAGCACACCAGCCTGTGTGACCATGAGGTGTCTAAGGGGTCAGGTCTCAGGCATCAAAGAGTTAAAAATTATATTATTATAAGTGAGGGGAAGTACAGATTGAAGACTCAAAGCTCAGCGGTAGGTGAAGCGACATCCCCTTACAGAAGGGCTGCAGGGAGTTGAACCAGTCAAGGTACAGTGTAACAACAATGAAATATGCAACTTTCCGCTAGTTCTTAAATGCTTCCTCTCCCCCCTCCTACCCCCCACTATCATAATCCCAATACTAACTTAAAGATCCAGTTAGACCAGAGGATGTACACTGGTACAGATAGGAGCCAGAAACTGGGGAATTCAGGACAGATGATCCCTTTGGGTCTAGTGGTGAGAGTGGTGATACCGGGAGGGTGGAGAGAAGGTGGAGAGAAAGGGGGAACCAGTTACAAGGATCTACATATAAACTCCTCCCTGGGGTACGGACAACAGGGAAGCAGGTGAAGGGCGACAACGGACAGTGTATGATATAACAAAATAATAAGTTATAAATTATCAAGGGTTCATAAGGAAGGGGGAGTGGGAAGGGAGGGGAAGTATGAGGAGCTGATGCCAAGGGCTTACGTAGAAAGTGTTTTGAGAATGATGATGGCAACAAATGTGCAAATGTGCTTCGCGTACGATAAATGTATTATGTATCGATTGTGATAAGAGTTGTAGGAGTCCCCAATAAAATGATTTTTTTAAAAAACGGGCAGAGGGCATGAATGAACAGTTCACCCATGGTGACATCCAGGAAGAGATGTTGGTGATCCCTAGTCATTTGAGAGATGCAACAACACTGATAAGAAAAAAAAAAAACAAGCAGACTATAACAACAGTCTGAAAGGGACGGACGGAGGGGTCGGGACCCACATCAGCCGCTGGTGCGACAATCACTTGTTCATCACGTGCACACTGGCACGGCACTTCCACAAACACACAGGGGTGGAACTACGATGGCTCACACACTCTCTCCTCGGCACAGAACGTAAAGCACACGTCCCCACATTGATTTCCCCCTTTTCAGAAGAAAGAGAGAAAAACGACTCAGAACCCGCCTGGTGGAAACGTCGGTGCCACAGCCCATAATCCAAGATCAAGTGCAGCTTGATCAGCAGCAGCCTCTCGATCCTTCCAGGGCTCCCCCAGGAGGTGGGGGCACCCACTTTGGGGAACACTGCTCCTAAGGATGAAGGAGCGAAACAAGAGCAGGTACCCCCACCCCCACCACCATGGTCACCACAGTGTGATGCGAACAGCAAGGAGAGGGACAGACCGTGGGGAATGTCCGCCCCCCTGGGGAAGAAAAGACGGACGTGGCTACCTCCACAAGGCAGTACTCGCCCAGCTACAGGGTAACGTGGCAGGGCTGGGCTGGACAGATCCAAGTGAGTCAATCACATCAAGCCCAACATGACATCAGACCAGAGGCATAAAAGAAAGAAAAAAAAAAAAGGTCTTCAGACTAGAAGAATCGGGCTTGACGGTGGGGGAAGGGGAGGGAAGGAGTGAAAACGGCCGCTGCTGCCCCACCACCGCGTGTCTGTCAGTCCGTCCTACTGTGGAGGCTCGTGTGTTGCGGGAAATGCTGGTGTTTCAAACACCAGCAGGGTCAGCCAAAGAGAACAGGCTTCAGCAGAGACTCCAGAGTAAGGACGGATGACAAAGAAGGAACAGGAATAGTTCTTCTCCCATTTCGGAAGAATGAGCCATGGAAAACGAAAGAATAAGTGAAAAGCGTAGTTCTTCAAGGGAGTAATTGCTCAGCCTCCACTGCCCTGTGGACGCATGAGGAGCCCCACCGGGAACCCAGGAGACCGTGGGAGGGGCAGCCAGCCCTGGGCTACATCCTGGCTCTGATGCCCGGGGCACTGATGGCTTTGAGGAGAAGGAGTAGCCAGCCTGAGCCTTGGACTGCTGGCCTGCCTGGAAGCTGAGCCCTGGGCCTGGTACCCAGCCTGGGCAGAGTAACGCCCCACCAGCCCAGGCCCCGCCCAGCATCTAGGCCCCGCCCCATTCACTACGCTCCGCCCGCCCTCACCTGCGCAGCTTCTCCGTGACCTTCTCCAGCTCCTCCTGCGCGCGCCGCAGCTCGATCTCCAGGTAGTGGCGCGTGGAGTCGAACTCCGTCTCCAGCTTCTCCAGCTTGTGCGTGGTGTAGGAGAGCCGCTTGCGCAGCTCACCCTTCTGCTCCTGCAGCGCGCTGCAACGACACGCGGCGGGGGCCGGGCCGCGACGCTGAGCCGGGGAAACGGAGGCCCGCGGGCCAGCGGGGCGCGCAGCACAGGCACACGCCCCCCTCCAGGAGTCGTTCAGAGCTCTCTCTCCACCCTCACCCCTCCAACCCCTGTCAGTGGCGGGCGTCCCAGTCAGAAGGCAGGCCAGCTGCAGGCTCATGTGAGGTCCGGAGAGCCTCCATTGGAGAACCGACCAAGTCCAAATCAACCTGCTGCCATTCCAGAGACCCAGACAGAGGTGTCACAAGGCTGAAGGTTGTTGGGAGCGGGCAGCCTCATCTCGCTCTGGGCCTGCATGTCTGCTCAGAACAAGACCCAGCTGATGGCCAACTGCTGCAGGGTGCAGGATAAACCGCATTTCCGAGCTAGTCAAGAGCCACTCATTTGAAGGGTTGCTCAGGTCAGGAGTGGGGGTCACCGAAGGGACTGGGGGGGAGTCCCCCGGGGCAGGGCCTTGCCTTCCTGCCCCATTCCCCCAGCCCCAGAACACAGCATGTACTCAGTCATTCCAGCTGATCCGAGGGTGGGCCCCACCTCAAGTGGGGTCTGCTCCTCAGCTCAGGAGTCTCCCCAAAGACACAGTTCTGGGCCCATGGGGTGCCATCTGCCCTTCACATTCCATTCTAAGTGCTGTTAACCCATAGAGTCTTCCCCACAGCCCCTCCTGAGGCGGATGGGATCATGAAGCCCATTTTACACATGGGGACACTGAGGCTTAGCGAGGTCAATTATTTGCCCATGGTCACGTGGTTAAATCGGTCCATCTCTGACTCTTGGAGTAAGTGGATAGGAGGGAGGAGGAGCTGCGGGGTGGAGGCCAGGGACCAGCAGAAGGGGCAGAGCGCTGACAGTAGCGGGGGTGTGGAGAGGGCGTGTGGTATGTGTGGTTGCACCACGAGTTCTGCCGGCCTGGGGGACAAGCCGTGTGAAAACTCAAGCCACCCTGTGGTTACTTGACCCTACTGACCAGATGCCAGAGCCCAGGCTTTGTCCTCTCTCCCTCTGCCACAGTGACACAGGCAGTAACCAGCTGAGTCCCATGCAGCCACCTTCAGTGGGCAGGGGTGGCTGTGGACCTTCTGTGAACATCCAGCCCGGCTGCCGGTCCCGGCCTGTGCCCCACGCTGGCCACTCTCCCTGAGTCTCAGCTGTGTCTGGCCAGGGGAACTGGATACCCATTTTGCTGAGACCATAGTGATTCAAGTGCAGGTGAAGTGGGCCTGGGCTGGAAGCAATGCTGGGCACTTGCCTTGCTTGGGGCACAGTGCCCAGCCAGGTCCAGCTGGCCATTGCCATGGTCCCCCGAGGAGAGTAGGCTGACCTGTAAGCAAGACACCCTGGTCCTGCGCTCACTGCCCACCCTGGGCCACTCCCTACCCTTCGCCATGGGGCCAGGAGGAGGGGGTCATGTTGGAACGGAGAGCTTGCCTCTGCCTAAGTGTTGGCTTTAAGAACCAGGCCCATCCCTCAGTCTGGTGGACCCCAGACCTGCAAGGGGTGGTGATGGTGGTGGCTGTCGGGACGGTCAGCAGGGAAGGGGCCGCAGGGGTTTTGCCTCTGGTCCTGTGCAGAGACCACGCGGTCACCACAGTGTGCACCCAGCAAACCCTGAGAACGCATCCTTGGGCTCTTTCCCAGGCCTTAATTTAAGAAGATAACAGAAGTAAAATGCTGCGGAGTGCTTCAGATTCCTGAGAAGGGCACACGGTACACCGGGATGCCAAAAGGCCCAGAGGTGGAGTGCCCAAGGCCAGCGGACTGCCCACCTGTGGCCCCCTCCAGGCAGACTTCCCTAACTGACCTCAGGCTGCTCCAAGCTCCACCTTGCCTACGAGTCCACCAGGCCAGTGGGGATGCACACCACAGCCTGCAGCGGGGAGATCCGGGGGCCAGGGAGGGACACCAGGGCAGAGGAGAGCCTCAGGATCATCACCGGGGGCACTTGTCCACACACTGCATGCCACTGGATCAGTGCAGGAACACCATACAGACGGGCCACCAAGCCAAGGGACAGACAGACAACGCAGTGTGCAGGGACGCCTGGTGACTGGAAGGGTCCCTCGGCCGCTTCTCCTGCCTGCTCCTGGTCCACCTCGCAGGCAGGCACACCTGGGCCAGGCAATCACAGAGGCTGTGCCCTCAGGCAGTATGAGACCACTCCCATCCTGGCCTCTTCACTCACGGTGCCACCCCAGCCAGAACAGAGTCCCCTCTGGGCCTTCAACTGAGCACCTTGTGTCCTCCCACCCCCTGACTTACCGCATCCCCATCCAGGAGGCTCCCCCAGGCTCCCTAGGCCCACCCCTCGCAGTTTAGACCTGTCCTGACACGCTTTAAAAAGAGACCCCTCTCCTGGTCCGATTACCCCAGCCCTCAGCTGCCTGCCCCAACCTGTGCCCATCGCCCACTGAGATGCTGTGGGGACTGGGGGTGCGAACACCTGGCAGAGACGTTCCTTGTCACAGCCTCACCTGAGCCTCAGTGGTCCCTGGCCTCCAAGATGGTCTTCTGGACTCTCATCCATAGTCCCCCAGCCCTCCAATGGGCCGCCGCCGAAGCCCTCTGTCCTCCTGGCCTGCCAGCTGGCCACGGAGGACCCCACCCCAAGTCTGCAGTCACCAGGGCGGCCTTGCCATCCATGCTGCCCTGGCCCCATCTGCCTCAGCCTGTGTGCCCCACCTGGGAAGCAGGGGTGAGTGCACCTGCCTCAGGACCAGGGCTGACCCTCCAGCCCTCCCCCCACATCTGGTATCAAACAGGGCTTGACAAATTGACTCTGGAGCCCTGTGTGTCTCTTTGAGAATGCCCCTGCCGCTCTGAGGTTTATTTTATACAAAACGTAGAAGGATGCTCTTCAGATCACGATGGTTTCATTTGTTTATAGAATAAGCGCTTGGCTCTCGAATAATTTTCAGATTGTTGGGAGGGGCAGCAGGGGCTCTTCCGTCTCCATAGTTTGCCGACCCCTGACCTTGAACCACCTAGAAAAAGAGGGGTCACTCGAAATTGGGGAGACACAGCACAGCTCAGGCGCCTGGAGAGGATGTGGCCAGAGAGAGAGAGAGTGAGAGAGCCCTTCAAAGTCACACAAACCCTTCCTGATGCCACCTGGTTCCAGGGCCTGCTCTGTCTCGACCTGTGTGGTCACTGCCTCCATCCTGGACACCCAGTGAGCTCAGCCCGAACCTGACCCTGAGCTACCAGCCGGTATGCCAGTCCTTCCGGGTCGACAAGAAACCCCACTCCTCCTGCAAAGGCCCGAGTCTGAGGACAGAGGAGTGGCCGCCATGCGGTGGGGAGAGGGGAGGCGCCGTGAGCCTGCCCCGGGAGAGATGGACGCAGACAGGGGACGGACGCAGAGACACCAAGGAGCTGGGGGAGACAACAGGCATGTTACCTGTCCCAGATCGAGGGCGAGGACCTGGCCAGCCGGCCCTGCAGGACGTGGGGCTGCCCGAGGCAAGAGGGCACCCAGGGGCTGCGCAGCCTGTGGGTGAAGAGGACAGAGCCGCTCAGGTGGGCAGGGCCCCCAGGCTCACCTGAGCCCATGAGGGAGAAGAGAGGTGGGAGCTGGGTCCCTCCGGCCCCAGGAAAGCCCCTGATATCTGTAGAAGGGGGGAGGGGGAGGGGCTTGAGGTCTTGGTCTAGCTCCTTTGGGCCTCCTGGCCAGGATGGCTGAGTGCGGCAGCATCCTTCTCTTGGGGGAGTTCCCCCACCTGCCAGCTCTGGGTCAGCCAGGTACCTGCCCCGGCACAGAGCTGTCTATCACAGTTCCTTGTGCAGGATGAATGGACCCAAGACCCCCAGAGGCAGAGGAGGGGGAACAGGGGGCCCTCGTGGGCATGTGTGTGTGTTGTGGAGGCATTTTCTTTGGGGCGGGGGGAGGGTGTCCCTGCAGGATGCAGATCTGATGAGTGTCCTTTCTGTTCAGCCTGCCTGTGGCCTGAGTGGGCAGCACGGACCCGAGAGTCGGGGGGACTGAGGTGCATGGCCAGGCCTACCCACGCCAAGAGCCTCTTGCCGAGTAGGGTAGCTTCCCAGCCGGGGGCCGAGGCAGAACAGGTGGAGGAAGGTGGTACGCCCCCACTCCCAAGGGTAGCTGTCCACCCTCATACAAAACGCCCCGCTGACGCCCAAGTCCGTGCCCACACCCTCACTGTTGAGTCCTTTGACTGACATGGCCCATGTGTGCGCAAGGGGAACTTCTCCGCAGGGCTTTCTTAGCGGCAGCAGAACTCCAGGCCTTGCTTCCTCGTGCTGCTGGGCCAGACTTCTCCCTTAGTGGGGGAGGGCAAACCAACCCCCTCCTCTGCCCCCCACACCTTGCTGGCCACTCCCCAAGGAAGAAGCCACAGGGGGCCACAGTGCTTCCAGGCCTGCAAGGGAAGGGCTCTTAGGGATTCGAATCATTTTTTTTTGTCTTAGACTTTCCAGGAGTTTGCATATCTTCTACAGCAAAGACAAGAGAAATTGCAAAAATGGTTAGACCAACACACACACAAACAGACAACCAACCCCACTGCTGATCTCGATTCTTAGTGGAGGTCACTCTTTTGGGGAGTAGGAAGCCTCCTCTAGCACCAGCTGTGCGATTGGTGGTTCAGAACTGGTGATCTTGTAGTCGGCTCGACACAGCCCACCCGGGCTCCCAGTTAAGGCTTCAGAGATGAAATCTTTCCAGGAGCAGAGAGCCTCAACTCTCTCCCTGGGAGAGGAAGGCGGATTTGAACTGCCAACCTTGAAGTTGGTGGTCCAGCACCACTAGGGTTCCTTGTACAAGTGCTTGCTGAGGGTCATGTCTGAGAGCCCTCGTGGTGTCGTGGGGGCACGTTGGGCTGCTAACCACCAGGTTGGCAGTTTGAAAGCCCCAGCCGGCTCCGAGGGAGTTCCAGTCTCAGAAAACCCACAGGGGCAGCTTCAGGTCTCTCCCAGGAACTGACTCCACGGCGGTGAGTCTGAGGTTTTGAAAGGTCACGTTCGATATGTGAAAGGCCACCCTCCGTACCCTGGGCTGAGGGCGAGCAGAGGGCGGGAAGCTCTCACCCGGGCTGGGTGCTGGCATGACCACCCACCTGGGAGCCTCTGTCTCCCTGTGTGTTCCTTGGCCCCTCCAGCCCAGTGCCCAGAGTTGACTGGCAGGAGTGTCTGGAAGAAGCTGGTTGGGAGGGAGTCGGGTTCTGTCTCTGGACCAGGACTCAGGGGCTCCCCTCACTGATGACCCCCATTACAGGGTGCTTTGCTTGTGAGTCAGACCGTCCCTCCCTCCACCTCCCCTGCTGAAGGCACACCTCCCCCCTTTCCTGCTTCTCCCTAAATGTGGCCATGATCCGGCCATCTCCCAGGTCTCTGTCCTCACGGTTTCCTTGCCTGGAAGACCCTGGCTTCCTGTCCATCTCTAGAGTCTGTCCATCACTGGGGGCTCTGCTGACCAACCACCCCCTCCAGGAAGTCTTCTGGATCCCCCTTGCTGAAGGTCACTTCTCTCCAGACTCCTGTCTGTCCACTCAGGGTCTCTGCACCTGTCCCTCTGCAACTCTCCTGCCAGCCTGCATGCCCCCTCCCCCTAGACCCGCCCGGGGGTCCTCCCTGGCTCCCACAACTTTCCTTTTAGGACCTGGCCGTTGGGGGCCTGTGAAGCTGGAAGGACGGATCTGCCAAGTGGGGCATCAGCTGGGCTCCTTCTTGGCTCAGGGGCCTCCCCTCAGGGTCTGGCCACCTGGGGCCTGGCTGTGTGGTCCTCAGACTTTCTTGTAGGACACCTGATCTGGGCTAGGCTAGGCCGGGGAACTGGGCACCTGTGGACAGTGGTCACCCTACAGACTGAGGGCAAGAATGGGCAGGTGGGGAGGGGGTCAACACCCTCTACTCCAAAGGGGCTGTATGCCCCTCCCAGGTCAGTAGGGGCCTGTGGGCTGAGGCGGCGTCCTGTGGGCACAGAGCTGGGTTCGGCGGTGCCAAATCATTCTTTATTCTGCAGTGGTGTCTCATCTAAGGGACATTGTCCCTGTGTCCCCTCTGCCAGGAACCACGTGCAGTCCCTTCTGGGTTAACCCTTCCCACCCAGCAAGGGGTGAGTGTGTGTGTAGGCACACCTGCTGCCTATACCCTGGGGCTCTGTCCCTACACCTTCACCCGTGGACATCCCAGGACCTAGGTACTGTTCTGCGCCTCCCAGCTGGGGCCATCCTGGGCCCACCCTCACCTCCCTGCAACCCAAACCCGCCCCGGTCCTATCTCTTACAAGAATGGTGCTTGTTGGGCAGAAAACAGACCCTCGTCCTCACCAAGCCCTGCCACAAAGGACCCCCAATTGCCCACTGCACCTTGGGCCATATATCCCCCATAGACCTCCTCTGGACACCCTGGTTTCTACCAGTCAGGAGTTCCTGTCTCACCCTGAACTTACTGGTTCCAGACCTGTCCTGGCCTCTCTCTCTCTCTCTCTCTCTGAGACAGGCCCTGGCTCTTCCCTGGGCCCGCTCCTGCTCCTCTGGGCCTCTGTCCGACATCACCATCTTCTCTGGAGGCCTCGGAGCCCTGTGACCTGCGCTGGACTCCCTGCCCTGTCCGGGAATCCACCGTGTTGGGTGCAGAGGTCAGCCTGCTTGGGCATCACCGCCCAGGGCATGTGGAGAGGCAGCCCCAGACTTCAAAGTCAGTGGCACTTTATACCTTTGGGACCGAAGAACAGGGGTGGCTGGTGTATCCCAAAGGCCCCATCCTCCTGTGACACCGGCCAACCTGGGCCTGCTCCTGGGGACATGTGCCCAGGTAGACCCAGGCCCCCAGGTGACTTCCATGCTGAGCCCAGGTGTGGCTCCCGGGAGCCACTGACCTTAGACCTGCAGGAGGCTGTGTGCTAGCTGGCTTCCCAGGAGAGCAGAGGGGCATGGTCTGCAGTAACGCAGGGGCAGGTGGGCAGAGTTTGTGTGACCTTTGGCTGTCGCTCTGCCGAGGACGCACTGGGGAGATGGAAACCCACTCAAAAGTGCTTCTGAATAGAAGCCTGGTCATCTAGTGCCCCACACTGGCCCGCTGAGCCCCCAGAAGCACAGGTCTACTGGGACACATCAGGGACATAGCATCAAGAGTGGGAATGACAGTTGCTTTATTCCTTCTACAAGTTTAACCTCTGCGTCTCCCACAGGAAGCCTGCTCCAGGCCCCAGCCTGTACCCCGCCCCTCCCAAGAGCCCAGGAACCTGCCAACGTGCTCAGGGTCTCCGATGGGCGTCCACCCCTGCTTCCAAGAAACTGAGGCTCACAGCAGCCCGGGAGCAGGCCTCCCTGAGGTCACCGAGCCTGTGGGGCTCCTGAGCAGGCTGATGGTTGTCCCCTCCCTGGAGAGGGACATAAGGCGATGACAGCTTAGAGAAGCTCAGAGGCTAGGGGACGGAGCATGGGCAGTCTGACAGGGGAAGAGATGGAGGGCCCAGGGGGGTTGGGCGTGAGCAGGATCCAGGCCCAGAGCCAAGTCTCAGGGACTCCACTCCTCCTTCCAGAGAAACCCCCAAAGTCTTCGACCATGCAGCCACCGGCTAAGACCAAGGGCCCGAGTCCAGCAGGACAGTCCACTCCTGGTTGCACGGGAGGTCCCTGTACTTGTCTCGCAGGTTCTGGGCAATGGGCCCACTTGATTCTGTGGCTCAGACAGTCTGCCCAGCTCCCTGGGCC
This sequence comes from Nesogale talazaci, assembly GCA_004026705.1. NCBI lineage: Eukaryota > Metazoa > Chordata > Mammalia > Afrosoricida > Tenrecidae > Nesogale > Nesogale talazaci. The sequence goes on along the minus strand of PVJH01039474.1, from coordinate 2,106 downwards.
ACCCTCAAAGCAAGGCTGACGCTTCCTGCTTGGAGATGGGGACTCTGGAGGCAGCCAGCATGGCTTCAGAGCTCCCAGGGAAGGATATGTGCCTGTGTGTGTGTGTGCATGCATGCACATGTCTAAGAGTGCATGTTTGCATGGGCATACGTGTACACAGACACATCTTCTTGTGCATGCATATGTATATAGGAATGCATGTGTGCACATGTGTTCACACGAGTAATGGGTACTGGCCTGCCATCATGCATACACATGTGCGCACATGCATGCCTATTCATGTGTGTGTGTGCATGTGCAGACAAGAGGGGGAGACTGCTGCAGTGCTGATCTGTGAGCCCTAGAAGGAGGCCTGGTTGAGGGGTGATGACCCCTGGGTTAGGGTGCCCCCCACATTCATGTCCACCCAGAATTGTCAAATGAGACCTTGTGGAGGAAGGAATCCTTGGGTTGTCATTGCGATGAGGTCCTGCTGGAACAGAGTGGGCCCTGTCCAGTGGCTGTGTCCTAATGGCAGGAGAGGCCTGAGGTGCAGGGCAGAGGGCTGTGGTCAGAGAGGCAGAAAGGGGAATGAGGTGGCCGCTAGCCCAGGCACACCCACTCAAGGGCGGCTGGTAGACCGAGGGAGAGGCGGGGGACAGACCCCCTCCCGCTCTGGGAGAGAAGATCTGTCAGTCGCTCTCCACCATCTGGGGTGGACAGCAGCCACCAAGCGGGCACAGCAGCACCTCAAATCCACTCTGGGCCCCACCTCCCGCCCCGGGAGGAACCAGGATCCCTGGTCTCAGGAGACAAGAACCAACCCTGGGCTACTGGCAGCCGGCTCCTCCAGGACCCACTTGCTGGGGAGAAGTGGAAAAGACTAGGGATGTTGATGCCCTGAAAGGTGCCAAAGGAAACCGTGAGACTGGGGGTGGGGTTACCTGAGACCAAGGGCCACTGTCCCAGAGCATTGCTTCATGCCCACTCTCTGCAACACTGCCACCACCACCCCTCGGGTGCTCATTGGTTCTTTTAGACAAAGAGCTTAGGCCAATCAAACTAGGTCAACCCCAAGCCGTTTCAGCTCAGCTAGGAGTGGACAGTTCTCAGGTCACCTATTCCGGATGGGCGTGTCTGTGGGAAGAAGGTGAGTGTAGCCTTTCTGGATCCCAGGGATGACAAAGGAGGCCCCTGGAAGGAAGGAATTTGGAGTCCAAGCACCAACCTAGCATCAACACCTGCTGAAGGACTGAGTCTGTGTGTGTGTTGGGGGGTGGGGCACAATGCGACAGGAGGTGACCATGGATTGGTGGTCATGGTGAATGCCTGTGGTGCCTGGCAGTAGGCAAGGAGAAATCCAAGTCCATGGGCCCCAGCCAGGTCCCCAGACCCACTGTGGATGTCCCTCTGAGCCAGTACCAATGACCAACCTCATAGTAACCCCACTTCTGACACTCACTCTGTCCGCCTCCTCTCTCCACTGCCCCTTCAGCTTCTCTCAGCCCCTTCCCCTCTGTGCCCAGCAACCCCGGTCCCCTCCTTTGCAGGAACTGCCCTTTGCCCAGCTCTCTCTCTACTGTCCTGATGGAGCCAGCTCTGCCCCGGTTGGCTCCGGGAACCCCGCTGACTGCTGAAGGCTGCCTACACTCAGAAGGTAGAAAAACGCATAGCCTCCATGGAGGCCTCTCCTTCGGCCCCGTGGCTCTCAAGCAGCTTGGGGACTGGTCTCCTAGTTCCCAATCCATTCCCTCCCTATCCCGCCCGGAGAACAGCTTCTCTGCTCACCCTGCCAACACCTCCACGGTGACCTCGCTTCCGCTTCCTTTTCCGCTGAGAAAGTGAAGCGATCATCTGGGAACTCCCACAGATGCCATCGCCACACCTCCCCCCACGAGCATCTGCCCGACACGTGGCGGTGCCGTTACTAGAGAGGCCAGGGCTCCGCCCCCATCACCAATCCTCCCGCGCCTCTGGGCCACTCTCTGTGGAATACAAACAGGGCGATTTTACAAACAGGGGGATTTCCCCCACATCGAGAATCCCCCTTGACCTCAGCACCTCGAGCTATGGCCCAGTGCTCTGTCCTGTGAGAGGGCAGCCTAAGCCCACTCCTACCTGACCAGC
>PVJH01039473.1:0-16392 GCA_004026705.1 Nesogale talazaci | reverse complement strand
TCTCTCTCACACACACACACACACACACACACACCACAAACTCATGGTCATTGAGTTGATTCTGACTCCTGGTGAAGCTACAGGACAAGACAGAACCGCCCCTGTGGGTCTCTGAGGCGGGCACTCTTGAGAGTACAAAACCTCATCTTGCTCTCTCAGAATGGGGCGTGGGGGTGGTTCTGAACCAGTGACCTGACAGCTTAGCAGCCCAACAGGTAACCACCAGGCCACCGCGCCTCTCTACCCGTGCCAGCCACATTGACCAGAAGTCCCCTGCCTTCTGAGCTCCCCATTTTAGTCTTTGCCGTCACCCCGGTCATCTTGGCTTCATCGAGGTGATTCTTTAAACTAGCACGAGGATGCCTAAGGCAGGTGTGCTCTAAGAAAGCTTTTTGTTGCTCAAAGAAGACATTGGGGTATGGCAGCTCACCCAACCGCCGTGAAGTCTGGATCCCATGAGCACTTGGATTTTTTCCCTGCCTTTCCCCCTGTCGATCAGGATTATCCCACAGCATCTTTGATCAAAAGGTGCGGTCACAGACGCAGGGCACCTGGTTTTGGCTTTCAGGACAAAGGAAGCTGTCTATGAAAGTACCCAGACACGCAGCCCATCTCCTCCTCCACGGTTAGCCAGCAAATGTTATTGCTTTTACAGCCTAGCATTCATAACATATAAAAAGGGGTGAGGGGCCGACATTTGTATCAACATTGACGAATGTTTAAGATTGTTTATTAAACAGCCGGGCATACAAGGGCAGTGTTAATGCCCAGGGGGCACCATGGAAGTTAGCCTACGAATTATCACTAAGCTTTCTGAAAACAGCAAAAGACGCTGCTGTCTTATTATTTGAGGGACATAGTGTGCTGGGATATTGAGTGCTTTCTTCACATTTCTGGTGTCCTGCGGTGTTCTCGCACTTAGTTTGGCAATTGTCTTAGAGAAAAGAAAAAATGGGAATTTGTGCCCAGCACCGCAGAGAGGCACATCCAATTTTGAGTTCAGTGAGACCCATGGATACTGATCAGAGCTGTTGACACCGGAAATAATTCGCACAGAGAGGAGTGCCACGTCGCTGTCTAAAAGAATCACTGCATACACGTAGTTTTCAGAAAAATAACAGATGGTCATCAAATAACAGCAAGCAGACAATGTGTGTGTGTGTGTGTGTGTTTTAAACAAAAGATTCCCCCAAAGAAGGAGTTCTCAGCCTGTGGGTCGCGACCCCTTTGGGGGTGGAACGACCCTTTCACAGGGGTGGCCCAATTCATAGCAGTAGCACAAGGACAGGGATGAAGAAGCAATGAGAATAATTTCATGGTTGGGGGTCAGCCTCACACGAGGAGCTGTGGGAAAGGGTCGGGGCAGGAGGAAGGATGGAGAAGCAGGCCTCTACATTCCCGGCACCGTTCCCAAGGATCGGTGAGTGTGTCACTGCAACCAGCCAGGCTTTCCGACAGCTCAGTTGTGCCAAGAAACCGAGGACCAGAAAACACAACGGCACAAACGACACTGGTCATGCACAGGACCGTTCTCTCAGACCTGCGCGGCAGACAAGTCCCACGGTGCAGGTCAAACCGAGGCGACAGAAGTGTGTGCCTATCTTCCAGGGCAGATGAGCCGCAGGCATTTCCCCCGGCAGATATTCCGACCTGAAGAAGGAAGGTGCTTGAAGGTCGCCCCTCCTCCTCTGCTCTGTTCTCTCCGCCCCCAGATCTCTGGTTCTGGCCTCCCAATCAAGCCCTTGCCGCGAAGCCTTGGCTTCCCACTTTTCACTCTGCACAGCTCTGGTGACGATTAGCGGAGACTTGAACAGCAGGTCTGAAGATGGGGTTTGGGGACTGGGCTCAAACGGGGGCCAGCAATATGGACCCCCGCCTGGTGGCAGATGTAGGGACAGTGCTTCCCGGACACGTCCCTGTGTTCCTTGGGAATAGGTCACCTGGTAGGTGGGATGGCATCGGCACAGTGTGTCATAAGCTTCCTTTTGTTCCATGGCGCTGGGAGGCCAGGAAGAGAAAGGGACAGGTTTTGAAGGGACCACAGTCAGTTGTGCCTGACCCAGGGAGGCCCCAGGTGGGTCAGAGGAGAGCTGTGCTCTGCCGCAGAATGGAGCTGACATTCCCTGCAGAGATGTGAATGAGTGTGTTTTCCATCAGTCTTTCCTCCGAGGCACCTCTGTGTGGACAACCCTGAATTAGGAGCTGGACGCTTTGCTGTTGCGTAAAAACCAAACACATTGTCCTTGAGTCCATGTTGACTCACGGTGACCCTACAGGACAGGGTAGCATTGACCCTGTGAGTTCCTGAGACTGTCACTCTTTTTAGAAGTCATTTTATCAGAGGCTTGTACAACTCTTTATCACCATCCATCTACCCATCCATTCATCCTTCATCCATCCATTCACTAATCCATCCATCCATCCATTCATTCATCATCCATCCATTCACTAATCCATCCATCCATCCATCCATCCATCCTTTGTGTCAAACACATTTGTACATTTGTTGCCTCACTCTTCTCGGAAACATTCTCTTTCTACTTGAGCCCTTGGTGTCAGCTTCTCATTCTACTTCCTTCCTCATGAGCCCTTGATAATTTATAAATTACTCTTTTTCCATGCCTTACACTCTCCAATGTCTCTCTTCACCCACTTTTCTGTTGTCTATCCCCCTGGGAGGGGGTTATATGTATATCCTTGTGATCAGTTCCCCCTTCCCCCCACCTTCCCCTTCCCCTCCTGGTATGACTACTCTCATTGTTGGTCCTGAGGGGTATCTCTTCTGGATTCCCTGTGTCTCCAGCTCCTGTCTGTACCCGTGTACATGTTCTGGTCTAGGTGGATTTGTAAGGCTGTGTGTTAGTCTGGGAGGACTAGGGAAATTCATAAACATCCATAAGGGAGAGGCTTATATACAAGAGGATCAGAACATTGAAAAAACATCCCAAACCAGTCCAGTTCAAAGTCATAAGTCTGATATTAGCCCATGTGTCTGATACCAATCCGTTAGTCCTCTTTAGACTCACGAAGCACATGTAATGACACCAGGACAATCACAGGCCAGTGGGTGAAGAGTCTTGTGTGTCCAGAGGCAGTAGAAGCATCTCAGAGCTGCCAGAGTTTCCTGGTGGCTCTTGCAGTTTCTAAGGCTCAGAGTCTATCAGCATGCTGCCATGTGTCTCGTCAGCTGCAGTGTCTCCCAGGGAGTCAGCTTTGTGGTTTGTCAGTAGAGTGTCTCCAAGGGACTGAGTTCTAAGTCTCTCACCTCCAGGGGGGAAATTTCCCAGAATTCTTAGGAGAAAGCCATGCCCAACACAGAGGTATCATTGGCAATCTCCAGATTGACAGACTAGACCCCCCCTTACACTTCCAATCCTGAAATTGACACAACATGACATGACTGCTACAGATAGAATTGGGGTCATGATAGGGAGAGGAAGCATTAAAGAACTAGAGGAAGGTTGTATGTTTCAAGGGTGCTATACTACACCCTGACTGGCTTGTCTCCTCCCTGAGGTCCTTCTGTAAGGGGATGCCCATTTCTTCTCCTGAGGAGTGGCTGTGGTTTTGAACTGACGACCTTGTGGTTAACAGCCCGACTCACAGTCACTATGCCACTCAAACCATACTCTGGAAGTGAGAAGGTCTTTATGTCAGCCTTGAGAAACTATCCTTTGCTGTGACCTCAGGGCAGACTATACTGGAAACCGGGCCCAGCACCTAAGGGTTGGAGTGGCAGAACTGCAAAGGAGCCTGGACACACAGCCTGGATGTCAACTCATGGCTTTGCGACCAAAGAGTGGCGCTTTGGGAATTGAAATTGGAATGCTCCTATGGATGAGTCTGAGAACTCAGATGTGTCTTGAAATCATCCCCTTGTCCTTAACAGAGGAGGGGTGTCCCTCTGGCGAGAGGGTCCACAGACATTCTTCTGAGGGAAGCAGAGACTTCATTTTCTCCGTACTCACTGTGGTCGTCAAGGATTATGTCAACTGGATACTCTTGGCCAGGGGGTGAAGTCAAACATGTCAATCAAGTGGTAGCTTGATGACACCTCCTGGGGTGTGGCCTTTGGCAGAAGAGTGAAGGACACTGGAAACTGTCCTCTCTCTTCCTCTCTACCTTCCTACTGGCACCGGCCTGGGGTCTCCCTGCTCCCCTCACCGCCGTGGCATCCGTGACGTGCGCCTGAAGAGGGACTAACCTCGGACTCGTGGACCTAAGTTGGATGGACTTGGCTGCCTTCTTGTCGCAAAGTGGCTTTCATCATCTAAAGTCCTTCCTTTTAAATCATTTTATTGGGGGCTCGTACAACTCATCACAATCCATATTGCATGCAGGTGAATGTAACAGGATTTGGTTCCCTGGACAGCAGGGCGGAAGACACTCTTTCACCCCCACCCCCAACATGTATTCTCCCTTCCCAATCCTTGAAGTCCTGACAGGCTGAGGATAAAAGGAGCCCCAGGAAAGCTCAGTGAAGAATCGCACCCGCCCCTCCATTACCGGAGACAGACCAGACCAAGCGCTTCTCTGTGAAGCTGATTCCAGCTCACAGCGACCCCCTGCAGGTCTCAGTCTGTGACTGCTGAGGGAAACAGAGAGCCCAGTCTTCCTCCCCAGGAGCTGACATACTGGTTTCGAACGGCCGAACACCTGGATCACAGCCCTGGGCGTAACCGCTGTACTCCCAGGGGCCCTTGCATGGACACCCTCCGAAGGGAAACCTTGAAAGCCATAAGCTGGGTCCTCAGGCACCTGCAGCCACTAGTCCCTTCCCCTCAGGGCTCTATAGGGACCCCATTCCCGGCAGGCATCCTGTGGGCAGCCCTTCCTCCTGCTCAGAGACTAGAACATGTCTTTTCATCTTATGTTACCTAAGCGGCCAACACAGAAGAAGACCAACAACCCAACCCAAACCAAACACAGCTCAGAAGGGCTTTCCCGGGTCTTCATGGCTGCATGAAGGACATGCGGCGTCTGCTGAGGGATGCCTGGGAGGCAGGGATGGTCCACGAGGCCTTCCACCATTGGCCGCAGCTGGGTCTCTCTAGAAACCTACCCTCCACCAGAGTGCCAATAAGTCCTGGGAGCTATGATCCCCTTTTCCTTCTGCCCTGCAGACGGCTTATGCAAAGCAGCCCAGGTATGCGTGGGGCCCCGTGGGGGCAGGGAGCCCGCTTAGAAACCTGCTGGCAGCCTGGATACATTTGCAGCGAATTCTCTCCAACGATCAATCCTGGCATTTCCTCTCTGTCCCCCTGAACCCCCATCTCTGCAGCGGAGGTAACCGATGGCGGGGTGCAGACCCCACTTGCCAGCTGTGTGACGTAGCCCCTGGCCATCAGGGGCTGTGATCACCCGGGGATCCCACTCTGTGACATCTGTCCACTCCTGTTTCTCTTTGACTGCTTCTCAAAGGATCCATTTCACTCGGGAAGATACACCCCACTCCCCCATCTTGAGACGGGGCCCCTGATTCTCACACTTAGATATGTGTTCAGACAGCGGACAGCGATGCATTAGTGGCACGGGCTAGCCGGCCTCTCCCGAGTGCCCTTTCTGCAGGCGGTGGGCTGGGAGAGTCCTGGGGAGGCTGAGCCTGGAGATTGGAGTCGTCCCTGGGGGGCGCAGGGCTGGGATTCGGTGCTTGATTTCAATCTGCGGTCCTTTCAGCCATGTGTGCTCCGCCCAGGGGTCCCAAGGACGCAGGAGGCTGCCTGTGACAGAGGGGAGCCTCCATTCTGGGTTCCCGGGTGATTTAGATAGAGCCTGTGTCAGATACCTGAACCCCTTCTATCCTGCGCTGCGCCTGCCTGCGATACCGTCTTGGATACTAATGAAATTGGCCACCCGGGAAGGGGAAGGTGGCCTGCCTCGGGGAGGCCTGGGCTTCTGTCCAAGTCCTTGTTGATGAAAGACTTTCTGGGTGCCTGTGAAATGTTTGGGGCAAAGAAAATGGAAAGCAAGGTCTAGGACACAGACGCACAACTGGCATGCGTCCGATGAACACGGGATGCAAAGCTGCTGCTGCTGCTAAGGTCAGGTGTCATCCAGCCAGCCCCGACCCATAGCGACCCATGCACAACCCAGCCCCGACCCATTGCGACCTGTGCACAACCTTGCCTGAGTCGGCCCGGCTTTGTCCTGCGCCTCCGCCCATGGCGGCAGTTCTGGGGTCAGTCCATCTCATTGAAACCTTCTGACCTTGTGCATAACCGAAGGAAACACTGCCCCGTCCGTCCTGCCCTCGCCCCACCACCCCAACTGTGCTTGAGCTGTATGTTGGAGCCTCTGTGTCCATCTGGCTTCCTGAGCGCCTTTCTCTTTGGCCCCCGCCCCTCGACTTTCCCAAGTGGACACGACCCTCCTAATCACATGTCCAAAGGATGGGAGCCTGAACCTCACCATCCTCACTTCCAAAGAGCTTTCTGGTGACGCTTCCTCCAGGGCAGGTCTGCGATATCTCTGGGGGTCCGTGGCACTGCCAGGGCTCTTCGGAAGTTACAACAAACCCACCTACTGCCATCGAGTGCGTGCAGACTCACAGCGGCCCTCCAGGGCAGGGCAGAAGTGCCCCGTCACTCTTTACGGGAGCAGACAGCCTCGTCCTTCTCCCAAGGTGCGGCTGGCAGCTGCCAACCACTGACCTTGCTGTGTGCGGCCCCCCTCGTAGCCAGGACACCCCAGGGGCCCCGGAGGTAGGACTAACTGCTGGCGGGGATAGGGAAGGCCGACTTTCCCACGTGTGGAGCCCGGGGCAAGGATTCCGGTAAGAGGTTGAAAGAGGGCGAGGGGATTCATGTAGCCAAGAGGTGGTCCCAGCTGCACTCTTGGCTCAGCCTGACACTTCCCACCAATAAGTCAGAAGACTGGCTCCTGCCTCGATTTGGAAAACAAACCAAGAGCATCACCCTGGTCTCTAGGGCATCAATTACAGAGCAGAGCTGCCTCCTGGCCTGTAATGCCAACAGAGCCGGTCACTAGGCCTTTCTTCCGCAGCACGCCCAGGGGAACCCCTGTCCCCCAACCTTCTGATGCGTGGTGGAGTCAGCTCATTTGGGCCACAGGACCAGGCTGCTGAGTCCCTTGGTCAGTCTCTCACTGGCAGGGAGGGCTCCCCACATTGTCTGGGCTAGCTGGCTGCCCCTTGGAGGAGGGTGGGTGGTGGTGTGTTCTCAAGGGCTGGGATCCGGAGCCAGTGTGAGGGGGTGGGGGTGGGGCGGGGGGAATGAAGGACACTGGTGGGGTTTGGCCATCCCTGAGTTGGTCTGCTCACACCTGGCCCCCGGCCCCTTGTTGGCCTGGCTCCGGGCACCTGTGACTTCAGCCGGGTGTGGGCTTCGCTGTGGACCTCAGCCAGGAGGGCGTCCATGGTGCGGGCAGTGCTGGGAAGCATGCAGGCCCGTGTCGTGTGACACAGGCGTGCCCCTCAGGCAGGGCGGCACCTCAGGCTGTCCTGCTGCATACTCTGCCTTTCCCATGGCGAGGTCTGGTTTGGGCCACTCCTTAGGACCCTTGCTGGCTGCCCGGTCAGGGATGAAACCCTTCCCCCCAGGCGTCTGACCCGGGCTGCAGGAGTGGAGACCTAGGGGCCGAGGTTGGTTGGGTGCCAAGTCTGTCCTGTGTCACAGAGCGCCCCACCCCCACCCCCGGACTTCCTCGATGAAATTAACGCTGTGGAAGCAGACAGCCGTCGTGTCTTCCAAAGGCTGCCTGGTGGCTTTGAAGCCCCGGCCTTTAGGCTTCTGTTTGGATGAAGCCCCAGCCGAGGCGCCTGGGTGTTGTTTGAGGTGTCATCGTCATCGAGTGGATGCTGTCCCACAGCCACTCTGAGGACCCAGTGCCCTGCCGGACCCGAGCCAGGATCTTCCCAGCCGCTTCATTTGCGTCTGAAAGTTGGGCATGGGAAGACAGAAGCATCGATGTGTTTGGACGGCGGACGGTCGGTCCTGGTGAGGAATCTGGAAGTTGTCGGAGGGAACACACCAATTTGTCTGGGAAGATGTCCTTCCGGGTGCCCCTGGGAATCCCTGATGGGGAGACTTCATCTCAGGAGAGACTGGTCCCTAGAGGAGGATGTGATGCTTGGTAACAGATGCTGAAGGTCCTCAAGAGAGGAAGCCCCTCGAGGAGACGGATGGACGCCCAGGTGGCTGCAGCCGTGGGCTCCTTCAATGGTGAGGACGATGCAGCACCGGCGGTGGTTTGTTCTGCCGTGCACTGGCTCACTCTGGGTCAGCTCTGACTCCGCAGCACGGCACCGACGACAGCCATAGCCGCCACGGCCACAGCCCCAGTGCTGCCCCGTGAGAGGAGTCCAGGGGGTGGGTTGTGCTCCGTGCTCTCTGGGTCGTGTGTTCCAGGGGAGCAAGTCTCACTTCCTTCTCTCCAGGAGCTGCTGGCTGCGTGGACCCCACTTAATCCCACTTAAAGCCTCGTTATTGCCGGACCCATGCTGAGGGCAAGAGCGGTCCGCCAGACAGTCCCTTCTGGAGCACAGATCCCATTAGACGGAGCACGGAGAACCTGTCCCCGAGAAGGAACCCTCTGAAAGCCGGGGTGTTGAATGCCCTGCAGAAGGCTGGTCCTCTTTCCTGCCGCCCTCTGACCTCCCAGAGGGCCGTGGGCCTGTCTTTGTGTCTGACTTTGGGTTCCTCCTTGTGTTTCCAGGGGGTGAGTGGGCATGGAGGGGGTGGGGAGGGAGAGGGGCTTCCTGGAGCTGCTCCCAATGGGGGCACTGTGTGTTGGACATTCTAGTATTTTAGTTTCAGGAAGAAGAAGGGGGAGGAGGAGGAAGAGGGGATTTACCCTCCACCCGGAGGTCATGGAGGCAGACAAAGAAGGAGAGAAATGCTAATTAAACTTGAGCTGACTCCCCCTCTCCTTACCCCGCCCCCCCCCCCCATCCCCTCTGACTTTGAGGCATGGCAGAAGTCTGGGAAAGATAACCCCCAAGTTCAAATGCGTCCCGAGTCCTCTCCCCTTGCATCCCAGCAAAGCGAACCCGGAGAAGGGCCAGAGGCAGAGAGGGTCTGCTCAACCGAGCCTCCCTCCCCCACCCCCCACCACGGACGGACTCGTGGGAGCCCGGCCGCCACGGGCTCTTAAATATCACGGGCAACAGCAGGCCGATTGTGCCCCCGGCTGTGCGCGGCCCAGGGAGCTGGTGACTTCCTGTGTTGGAGCGGTGACTTGTAGATTTCATCAGGGTATCTTCACTCACCAGGAAATATCGCTTTACCCCTGCCATTCCTTAAAAGGGATCCGGGCCACGGCATCAAAGTCCCCCTCTTAATTAGCCCCGGGGGCCGGAGTGGAGGAATTGCAGGCATCCCAGGGCTTGGCCCACTGTGGGATCCCATTACCATTACGGGAGGAGTGGTGTGCAGGCAGGCGGGTGGCTGGGAACCGCCAGGGAGGGACTCCTGGCTTCCCATGCCTTGGCTGGGGCTCCCTCCCAGACACCTGCCTTCTCTCAGATCCTACTCACAGGCACCCTAGAGGCAGAGGGGAGCTGTCCCGAGAACTCCCAGAGCTCAGTCTGGGAGCAAGTGTGGCCAGAAACAGGGGTGAGGAGCCCGGGCTTCAGGTATTTGGAGGCTCTGTCAGGAGAGGCCAGTCCCTGGAGAAGGACAGGGAGCTTCGTACAGGGGAAGGGGCAGCGAGACACAGGGAGGCCCTTAGAGGGAGAGGGGACAGGGGCCGCGTTGAGGGGCTCAGACACAGCAGCAAGGTGTAGGCGGCATGGACCTGGGCGGTTCTGTGTCCAGTAGTGCATCGGGCTTGGGAACACCTTCCAACAGCAGCCCTGGAGAAGAAGGCTGTACGTTGGAGGTTCTGACCCACCGTTCCCTCTGGGACTTCCTGCTCCCGGAAATGGAATTTCAGAAACTCACAAGGGCTGGTCCTGCTCTCTGCTCTGAGAGGCTCTGCGTGGGCATCCACTGGGTGGCCATGACCCACACGGAAGCCTCTTCCCCCACCCTGCCCCTGGAGCAGTGACTGAGCTCAAACCCAGGACCTGTCCGTTCCCGGTCAGGTGCGTAGCTGGGGTGCCACCGGATCTCTTGGTTTCTGAGCTGGAGTCCCGGGGACCTGAAGGTTCTGTGCTGGGCTGCTCATGGCGGGGTCAGCGGTTTGAAGCCGAGGGCCGCTCTCAGAGAGGACAGTGAGGCTTGTGACTTCCATACTGAGTACCTGCCTTGGGAACCCACAGGGCCAGCCAGCTCTGTCGTGAAGGGTCACAGGGAGTCTGATGTGTTCTTCTAGGCAGACCATCCTGCTTGGGGAGGGGGGGGTGTCAGTGACCGTGATGAGTGGGTCCATCCTGTGGCTGTCCCAGTGGGCGCAGACATAGGAACAGCAGCGAGGACGGGGCAGGGCCTGGCAGGGTTTTGCGTTGCTGTGCACATGGGGGTGGAGGGTGGGGGCGGGGCTTCTGGGCCTAACTGGCTTGATGGCACCTCACACATGAAAAGTGGGGGTCGGGGAGCCCCGGTGCTGCTGTGGGGTGTGTGCTGGGCACTAAGCGCAAGGTGAACATTTCGGATCCACCAGCCACTCCGGGAAAAAAAGATCGGGGCTTCCAACTCTTAGAATAAGGAAATCACGGGGAGGGGGGTGGGGTCACATGTGCCCAGCTGCCAACCTCAAGGTGGGTAGTTTGAAACTCCCAGCTACTCCGTGGGAGAGAGAGGAGGCTGTCTATGTCTGTAAAGGCCTGAAAACCTACACGGGCAGCTCCCCATGGCCCCGTCGGGTCAGGCGCTATGAGTGAGAATTGGCCTGAGGGCAGTGAGTCAGGAGAATGCACCTGGGTGAGTGGAGCCCCCCCCATACATGGACCTGGAGACACAAGCTCAGGAGGGGGGATGCCTGTGGAAGGAGCCCCCTCAAGAAGCTCTCGGCTCTCAGTCAACTTTGCCTCTGTGTACAACAGAGAGGCTCAGCCAGTCCACTCAGTGCTGGATCCATGAGGGTCTGACTGTAATGTAAAGTGACCTGATGTCCCACTTTTGACGGGACAGTCCTGATTTCAAACAATTTTTCCAGTGTCCCGTGGCATTTTAAAAAAGTGCCGGTTTTTGGAAAGAATGCATGACAAGCTAGGGAACGGCACCTCCTGCCAGACCTGCACGATGATTCCATGTAGATCAATCTGGCAGACGATCGCCTCTCTCTCTGAGCCTCTGGAGACCCGGAAGGGCCAGGAGGAGCTTGGCTGCTGTGGGGAAGGTGGGAGCATTGTCTCTGAGGCTATTTCCCCGCCCCAGTGGATCCATTTTGGTTGTCAATGTTCGTGGGGGGCAGGGGGGTACCCTAAGGAATGTGCTCATGGCAGCAGGAAGAGGCAGAGGAGCATTCCCAGGATGCCCCTCCCCCACCCCCACCCCCAAACCGGCCCACCTCACTGCAGAGGACCCAGGGCCAGCCTCCAACTCCAAGAGACCCAGGGCCAAGCAGGCCTTCTTTCAGGGCCTGATCAGCAAGCATTCCCTTTAGGGAACCCAAAGCCATCCAGAATTCCCACCTCTAGGGAGTCCCCAGACGGCCCAGCTATCTATCCTCTCCAGGAGGCCAGGGTCACCCAGGTCTTCTGTCCAGGGGCCCCGGGCTTCTGTGGCCTCAGCCTCCGTAGCTGGTGGACATCTTTGCCCAGCATCTCACAAGCTCCCCTGGCTCCCTGGAGACACATGAAGGCGGGGTGATGGGGGTAGCGTTTGGGATGATGTGGTGGTGGTAGTGTTTGGGATGATGGGAGAAGGGGGCTGGGGCGTCCAGATGAGATGGGTCAGAGCAGGAGTGAGGAGCCTGGGATGCGAGGGGCAAAAAGAACCGGGGAGTGGGGGAGCCAGTCAGGCCAGCTCAGGCTACAGGGCTGTGGGCCAACTCCTGGGGCAGCCTGCTGGGCTTAGTAGTCAGATCCTGCCCATCAGTAAAGTACTCACATATGCAAGACATTCCCCATCAGTAAGACACTCCCCATCATAAGACCCCCCCATCATAAGACCCCCCTATTAGTAAGACACTCCCCATCAGTAAGGTACTCTCCATCAATAAGAGACCTTCCGACAGGAGAGGTTTGGCGGCATAGGACCTCTTTAAAACATCTGTGAACCACCATGTCCCTCTGCGGACTCAGGGGCCCCTGACCCAGGCAGGTCAACATGTTTTCTTTCCATCGCCTCTTATGCCCGGGCAGACTGGACAGCGAGTGAGGACAGCCCCAGGTGAGGCTGGGCATTTGTGCGATGGCGCTGGCCAAGCACCCGGAAGGTGCGTGGCTGCCGGGAGAACGAGCAGGCCTGACTTGGAAGAAACGCAGCCAGGATGCTCCCGAGCGACGGGGAGATGCGGTCTCACGTGCTTGGGACGTGTTGCCAGGGAAGACCGGTCCCTGGAAGAGGGCAAGCAGCATGCTCAGTAACATGGAGGCCCCCAGGGTCCGAGGAAGGGCCTCCACCAGGAAGATGGACACTGGACTCAGGGGTCAGGAGTCTGGGGGCTGTCACCGTTTGTTCCCGGGGGGTCCCCAGAGTCAGAAACAACCCTACAGCGTTTAACAACCGCACTCTTTTAACTATCATATGAAATGCAACTCACCGCTCCCCCTCCCAGTCTGTCATTTCTTTCTGTTTTCCTGTTCTCTCTCTCTCTCTCTCTCTCTCTCTCTCTCTCTCTCTCTCTCTCTCTCAATTTAGATTTGAAGGCGGTTGGATTTTCAAATTGCTTTCATATTATGAGCTATAGCTCAAAAGCCTTCCGCATTTGGTGTTTTTCAAAGAAACCTGAGTAAAGGCATCTCCAACGAGCCCACGGCTGGTCTTTCAACCCCCACGCGCCATCTCCAGGGCGGTGGGCTCCGGCCACCACGGCCCCGGTTCCAGCTCTTGAGGCCGCTCGGTTCCCAACATCTGCACCTCGATCCTTCGGGACGGACGGCAGGGATCTTGCCTGCAGGTCTGGTGCGGGGCAGACCGCAGAGGTGGGTGAGAATGTTGTATTTCTTCAACGCTGGCATGAGTGGCTGTGGCCACACTCTTAGAGCAGCCACCTTCACCGTTCTCCCTCGCGGGCACACGGATGCTGCGGTGTGACTGACAGCATGGCATTTCATGATGGATCTCGGGCAATTTCTCGACAATGCATGTGACGTGGTGCCAAGTGCGCCTCTGTTCCTCTTCGAGGTGTCGTTTCCGCCAGAGCCGTCCGCACACGTGCTCTCTTCAAAACAGCCAACACGGTACAAAAACCGCCCCTTTTGATCTTTCTATCCAAGGTCTCACATCGGAAGATGATGTTTTCCATGTTAATGATGACAACAGCTGCACAAGCTCGCGGGATATCCATGACGTGTGGACTATAAGAATCGAGTTATGGATTGTTGTCCACTCTGGAAGAGCCCCCTAGTAAGATGATTTCTTAAAAAAAAAAAAAAAAAAGGTCCATGTCAGTTCACAGAAGCCTAGGATGTCCTTCTTCAAGCCTGCTGTTTCGTTTTCGATAAGTTTCAAATTTCCTACATTCGCCCACGGGTGTCGGCAACCGTTCCTTCTCACCAGCAAATGACGCCCCGACTCTCCTCCTCCCTCCCCAGGAAGGTCGCCCCGACTCTGAGGGGCAGTTCCTCCTCTGGTAGAGCTCTGAGAGCCTTCCGACCTGGGGGCTCTCCGAGGACACCCCACGGTTCTTTTGAAAGTGTTCACCGGCCACTTGCCCCAAAACAGCAGAGCCTCAGGTCCTTCCTCCTAGCCCATCTTCATCTGGAAGCTCCCCCCGGGAAACCCGTCCTCCCGGGTCGACCCCCGACCCTGCTGATACTCCAAACCCTGGGGGCGGCAGGGGGGGGGATGTCCAGCCACAAGCAGGCCGCCCCGTGCCACAAACCAACCGACAGGCCTTCACCAGCTCCGCTTGAAAAATTCTCGGGACATGCGTTCCTAGGATCTCATTTAAAACGCGAGCCAGAGAGCAGGGCTTTTCTCCCAGGGTACCATTTGAACTTCCCTGGGATTTGTAAACGCTCGGTGCTGAGTGCTCACCGGAAAGCTGTGAGTTCTCACCCACCCAGTGGGGCCACCCCCCAAAGTCTTGGCCACCCATCTCCATGCGGTGAGAGCCCAGACAAGCCCGGGGTGCAGTGAGGCTTGAGCTGGAACTAAAGTGAGGGGAGCTGTTTTATTACGAAAGCAATGGATTAAAAGAAAAAGATGTCCCACGTTCTCGCTGATTTTTTGTTGTTTTACAACTGGGTTGTTTGGAGTTCTCCAAGAACAGAGACTTCGTCCGCTCCTGGGGAGGGTTTTGTCTCCTCTTGGAGTATTTTTTATATCTCTCCTCCTTGTTCTAGGGAATGATTCTGGAAACAATCACGTCACCATGACGACTGCAGGGTTTCTGTCCCAACTGCAGTGGCAATACCTTCGAAGTTTTCCTAGTCTGCAGGAGTGGCTGAGAGGGACGAGTTTTGTTATGTGAAGGTGGGCCCCATCGCTTCTTATTTAATGGTCAAGAAGGCTGCCTTCCCGACCTCGGTGTGGTTGCTAGGCACCCTCGAATCGGCCCCGACCCATAGCAACCCTTTGGCTAAGAGAACCCAGCACTGAGAGGCCCCATGCCATCCGCAGGTCAGTCTTTGCCCAGCCCTTGGGTGTCTGTCCATCTCGCCGAGGGCCTTCCCCTCTCCCGCTGCCCTCCACTTGCCCAGACATGAGCCCACCTCCAGGGACTGACTGGTCTCTCCTGACAACGCGGCCAAAGTGCGGAAGACCAAGTCCTGCCATCCTTGCTTCTAAGGAGCCCTCTGGCCTTGCCTTTTCTCAAGTCATAGAGATGGTTATTTGATGATCATCCCTCCTCCCCAAACAACCCCCAAACCCCCAGGGCCTTCAAGCGGACTCTGACTCACAGTGACCTTAGAGGACAGACAGACCTACCCCTCCCTGTTGGTTTCCAAGACTGTCAATCTCTGCAGCCTCACCTTTCTCCTTCATGGCTGCGGGTGGGCTTGAACTGCTGACTTCGGGGTTAGTAGCCCAACATAGAACCCCAGGGTTCCTTTACTTCCATTTAGGTCAAGTAATATAATTATGTGAGCCCATTTCCTAGAATTGGACTATGCTTCTGAGTTTGATTTGATAGTCGTTTATTTTTAATCCTCCCCTGGTTGTTTATAATGAACATTCACCCTAAGCTTTTGCCGAGTTTGGGTCTCCACCTTCTGCTCTCCTCGCACACGCGCTTTTAAAAAGATCCTCTTTCTGTCCTCACCGAGCTCCAAAGACTTGAGGCAGCATTGGTGCTCCGGGTTTAGGGATATTTCTCCTGGAAGAAAGATTTTCTTCCAGTAGGCGTGGGGTCTTTCCCGGGCATGTGACTTTCCTGCTAGACTCACCCCTGACAGCCCATCTTCTGGAGGAGATTCACACTTGATCGAAAGCCACACGGTGCCCAACCCCTTCCCCAAAGACCCCACTGACGCCTGTCCCTCGCCCCCATCAACGACAAGGGGGCATTCTCCACCCACTTTGGGGTTTTCCAATATGGCAGACAGAACAAGACCCAACCAAACTCCTCTGCTATTAAGATGCCTTCTTAGAGGGCCTGGTCCCTGGGTCCAGTCCCACCCTCCTGATGCTGGTCTGATGGAATCTGTCTCCTTCCCGGTCTTACTTATACCCATTTTCCCGAAGCTCATGATGCTTTTTCATGTGTTAACCAGTAGCCAGCCTTCTCTATTTCCCCTGTGAACTATTTTCCCTGTGCGCAAGTCTTTTCTACATTAACCAAAATAGTTCTTTGCCACAGATGGCCTTTTCCCACCTCCCCTCTCTCCCCCTACCCCCACACTGCTTTTGAAGGGCTCTCTGCATATTGGGGGAGGGGGGTGGATCTTTTGGCCTGTGCTAGGGCAGGTTAGCCACGATGCTTCCCGGTGCTGGCTTTGCTCGGGTAGTGGGGTCGCCCGGCCCTCGGTGTGTGCCTTGGTTTGCTCTCCTGGTGACATTCCAAAGGGCAGTGATTCAGCTGTGGCCCTCCGCACATAACTGAGAACCTGTGGGCTCAAACACCCGGAACTAACCGAGGGAGCGTGACTCAGTGACTCCTCTTCTCGGCGTCCAGTTCCAACAAGCTCATGGCAGGCTGGGAAAAAAACAAACTAAGATCTCTCTCTCACACACACACACACACACACACACACACACCAGCCCTCCAGATGCAGCCAGCAGCGACAGGAACTCCTGGGAAGCCTCCCAGAGACACACGTGATTCTGGCCATCGAGAGAGCCATGTGCCAAGGAAGGTCGGACCAACTGGGAGGTCTGCCCTGGACTAGTGATTCCGAGAAAGGAAAATGGGCACTCCATGTGGGAGCCGGTCCACCCTTGC
>PVJH01039472.1:0-16392 GCA_004026705.1 Nesogale talazaci | reverse complement strand
GATGGACTCCATCCCTAGTAGTGGGGATGGCAGAGAACAGGGTGAGGGAGGGGCCAGCATCCCACACCCACAGGGACAAAGACAAGAAGGGAGGAAGAGGAAGAGAGCTGGTCCAAGCTCCACGCCGACACATGATGCTCAGAGGAATACATCCCTCTGGAGACCAATTGCGCCACAGAAAGGACTGGGCAAATGATTGCTGGGGGCACGAGAGAGGAGAGGAGAAGCAGGGGAGGACAAACACATGGGTGGGTAGGGGGAGAACAAGTGGTCGGGAAACGATGGAAAGGAGGGCGTGGGAGGTCTGGTCGGGATTTAAGCAAGGACAATGAATCTGTGAAAAAACAATGAAATGCCAATGAAGGTGGAACATGATGGTGGGACAGGAGGGAGATGGAAGGAAATAGAGGAAAGAGCTAGAAGGCAAAGGGCACTTACAGAAGTCTAAACATAGGTATGTCCATACATAGATACAACTATCTATTATTAAGGTGGGAATAAATTTAAGAACATATCTATAGGCCAAATACTATGGTAGCAAGTGGACCTCGGGCCCTCTCCCTGGTGCTCCCTCAATGCAAGAACACTTTGTTCTATGAATCTGGTATTCCTCGAGGCTCACTGACCCAACACGATCACTGAAGTAAAATGGGTGCACAAAAAAATGTGTTGAAGAAAGCTGATGGTACCCAGCCATCAAAGGATATATTTGGGGTCTTGAAAGCCTGAAGATAAACACTAGACTGCTTACCTGAGAAGAGACCACAGCCACACAGAAGAAGCACAACAGCCAGCATGGTCACATGGTGGTGAACATGGTGAAATGTCTAGGCAATAGACATCAAATGGGGGGGGGGACATATATCTCTGCGTGCACACATCCCCAAGGCACCCATTGAGGACAAGTGGGAGCATGAGCAAGAGTGGTGAAGAAAGCTGATGGTGCCCATAGCATCTGTGGTCTTAAAGCCTTGAGCATAAACAAGCAGCCATCTAGCTCAGAAGCAACAAAACCCACCATAAAAGAAGATCACTTGCCTGTGCGATCATGAGATGCTGAAACAATCAGGTATCAAAGAACAAAAATCAAAATCAATGGACCAATTGACTCCCGATATTGCTGAAGACAAATGGATACAGAGGCAAACAGAGTAGAAGAAACGATGGTGCCCAGCTACCAAATGATTGAATGTCTGGAGTCTCAAAGACTTGAAGATAATCGAGTCGCCATTCAGTGCAGAAACAGCAAAGCCCACATGGAAGAAGCACACCAGCATGCGTGATCAAGAGGGGCCGAAGGGAGCAGATATTGGGCACCAAAGAACAAGAATCACATCATTACAAAGGAGGGGGAGAGCAGGGTGGGGACCTAAGGCCCACTGGTGGGTAATTGGTCACCCCTTTACAGAGGAGTCACGGGGAGGAGACAGACCAGTCAAGGTACAGCCAGGCAATGATGATGCACACAAGTTCCCTCTAGTTCCTGAAGCCTTCCTTCCTTCCGCGCCCCCCCTCCCCCACCCAACCATCATGGTCCCAACTCTACTTTACAAATCCAGATGGACTGAAGAAGGTACAATAGTAGAGAGGGGAGCTGGAGATATGGGGAAACCAAGATGGATGAGCCCCTTCAGGCCAATGGTTAGATTGGAGATGCTGGAAGGGTAGAGAGAAGGTGAGGTAGAGAGATGGAACCAATGGCAAGGATATACACATAAGTTCCTATTTGAAGGATGGGCATCCAAGGAGTGGGTTGGGGGAGAGGCTGGGCAGTGTAAGATATGACAGAACAATAACAATGTATAAAGTATTGAGGGTTGTTGGGAAGGAGAGAGCAGGGGAAGAGGGGAAGGAGTGGAAAAGCTGATACTAGGGGTTTAAGGGAAAAGGCGGATGATAGGAGAACGATAAGAGAAGTGGACACGTGAGGGTGCTTGACACAGTATGTTTATTTATGTATTGTGAAAAACGATGTATGAGCCCCCAATAAAATGATTTAAAAAAAAAAAGAAACTTCCTCCAAATGTTAGACATTCAAAGTGGAAGAGAAAGGATCCAGCCTGGGGCCTTGTGGCTCAGTGCACAGGAAAGAGGTGCCAGTGTCAAAAGGCTAGACTGGCATCCCGGTTATGCCTCCTTCCTGAGTCAACCTTGATTCCATGAGATTAAAAGAAAGCAAAAGGTTGTATGCTGAGTTTCACCCCAAGAGCAATGTGGGGCATTTGACCATCAGGATTTAGGGCAATGGTTCTCAACCTGTGGGTCACGACCCCTTGGGTTTGAATGCCCCTTTCACAGGGGTGAGCTAAGACCGTCAGAAAACACAACACATATTTATGATGATCTTAGGAACTGAGACCCTGCTCTCTATCCATCTCCAGGTGGGGCTGCCCACATGCAGATATGCCCACATCTGAGTACCCAGCATGAAAACTGTTAACCATGCTACACCATGCTTCAAGACAAAATTTCATCTAGTCGTCATTAGAAATAAATATTTCACAATATATAATGACACACTGGTTTGTGATGAATCATTATGCTTTCATGATGTTTAATTTGTAGCAGCGAAAATGCATCCTACCGATCAGATATTCACATTACGATTCATAACAGTAACTTTATTACAGTGATGAAATAGCAACAAAAATAATTTTATGGTGGGGGGGTGGATCGCCATAACAGGAGAAGCTGCATTAAAGGGTGAGGGCGTTAGGAAGGTTGGGAACCACTGGTTCAGGGTGAAAAGCACGATATTTAGAAATACCAAGGTCAGAGTTGTGAGGAGGAAGAAGGATTATTTCTAGGTCCAGTTCTTCCACAACCTGTCTCCACGACTCCTTTGCAGTGGGATGGGTATGAACGGAAGGTGGCAGGTCTGTGGTTGGGGGGGGTGGGGTGGAGAGACTCATGGTTAGGGGGACACTTTTCTCTGGGAGTTGTTGCTGTACACTGGGGGAGGTTGACACGATCACACTTCCCCCAAGCAGATGTTGGAGGCATTGTGCTCTCAGAACCTATGCAAATAACACACTTGATTTTGCCAAGATCAAAACAGCCACAAGAATACTCCTCACTTTGCCAGAGAAAGAAAATAGCTGCCAGAAGAATTCATGCATGTAATGTCCTTGTCTTCTCTGTCCTGTGGAACTGCGAATGGATTCTCAGAAGGGCACAATGCGGCTAAACCCACATGATGACCCTCAGTTTTCCCAAAAAGAGAATCGCTCCCTCTTCTGTCAAGAAGCTCTCTGAACTGCCTTTAAGTCTAGTCCAGGCCCATAGGCCCATTGGGCTGAGAGGACTTTCAAGGTCAACGAGTCTAACTCTCTCCAGGAGCTGTAAGAGTTCTCCCAAATGTTTCTGAACCTGCATTTCTAAGGAGCATCCTAAGTGCCCTCAGGACAAGAAACTAGACACCACTTGAAGCTGCCTCTTTCATCCCTTTCCTTGGGGAATTGTCATCCTTCCGAAGGTCTCCCTTCTACAAATGGGGCATGTGTCTCTCCGAAGTTTTGGTTCTCCTGCTGCTGCTCGGAGCTGCAGGCACCAGCATGAGCCTCTTTTCTGGCAGCCCTCCAAAGGGGGAACACAGCATGCCCTTCTCTGCAGCATTGCCAATCTCCTACACCAATACAAGCCCTCCGACTGCCAAGCTGGTGGTGTTCTTGATGGCACTTCTGTTTATGTTGTTGTTGTTGTTGTTTTAAGATGGATTTACTTGATCTGCAATTATCCCTGGATGATTAGTCCTCTAAAATGCCCCACCCCATCAACCTATATTATCCAGCAACACTGAAAATCAACTGCAATCAGCTTGCTTTCAAAGGAATAAGTAAATATAGACATTGAGAATATCCACTTTGCTACAAGGGTCATCAGCAAACATACCATGTTCCCAGAAACAGCTAAAAAAAGAAGAACTGGGGACACTTGCTTCACCCCCACAACCCATTTTCCTCTGGCCTTTATGTGATCACATTTCAAAGCATAGAACCATAAAAACCATCCAGCCACAGCCACACACTTTATCATGGGGAAACTGAGGTCCAGAGACACCATCTCCTTCTTTGCCACCCTCAGATAGTGATTGATGTCCTCATAAACGTCCCACGCTGAGTTGGACATGGCAGATACCTAGGTGCCAAGACCTCGCCCGCTCAGCTCTCTGAGCAGGAGCAGAAGGCAATGATGTAAAGGGATTTCAAAGAGTTGGAAGTGTAATGTTGGCTTAGTTGAATGAGAGGAGTCTGGAACATAGTATTGAGGACTTGCTGGGGACGACTTCTATGATATGATTTCCAGGGCATTCCTCTGGGTCTAGAGCTACCTTGTTACTGAAGACAAAGTGCAAGCAGATCAGCCATGGAGACCTAAGGAGTACAGACAAGCATCGTAACCCTCAGAGAGACAGACAGAGCAATTCTCACGATTCAAGAATGATACAGCTTCCGATGAGAAAGCTGGTTCATAACCCACCAATCATTTTCAGCAGTCAGTAAAATTGACAGTTTATACAAAATGTTCTCTAGGCTATCAGATTCCAAGTCTTTCTGATTTCCTGGACCCAACTAAATTATTTTCCTACCTTTTAAAAATTATTATTCCAGCTTGTTAATGGTTTCACACCACTCAGCCAGTCCCAGTCACCAGGAGAATTCTGTTTACATTAATTAAGTGTCCCCACTGAGCCATTTTATTGACTAAAAACCTTATGTCTTACTCATCTTTTCAAAATGCTAGGCCTAGAGATTGCTAGAAAAACACCCACAGGCAGACACATGAACAAATCCTTTCTGCACCAAAATTAATCCGTCTTTTAGTCTAGCCACCTCCCCTCTTACCGTTGCTGTGTGACAAATGCTTTGAAAACCTAGCAGTGAACTTGATGGAGCTGAACGCCCCACAGAAGTACATAGCGAAAGAACGTTCCTGGCCCAAGCAGTCATCCCAAGGGCACAGGAATGGCTCTCTGTCCAGAAGAAATGGAAATTGTCAGCTCACCCTCTTCCTCAAGTTGTACGTGAGAATGAGGTTCCGGGAGAAGGAGTGGGAGAAGGCCGTGTAGAATTCCAGGACTTTCTGCAGGGCGTCCCGTTTGATGACATGCAGGTCACAGTAGGTCAAGGCCCTAACGTTGGCACAGGACTGGGCAAGAGTGGCTTCCTTCCAAAACACATCTCCAAACACATCTCCTTTCCCTAGGAGAGAAAGTTGTCATGAGGAAAGTGTCAACCAAGAGGGGTCTGCTCACCCAGGCTTACTTGCTCTGTTTCTAGAATTGTTACTTTTTGCAATCTGCCATTTGGGTTCAGGAAAAGACAACTACGGCTTTAATCTGATCTTCACAGCATTCTATTTAAGAATCTTTAAGCCAGCACATAACACATATCAATGTTTAATAAATATTCTTGAAATGACTGATCTCTCTTCCTCAGGTGGCAATTGAGATTCTTCTCTCTGAAACAGGATCCACCCAAGATCCTTCACCATGAGTCTTTTCCTCAATAGCACTAGTCATTCATCTGTAATTGCAATATTTGCTTCTTCTCTGTCTCCTGATAGGACGGCTGACATGCTTCATTTCTCTATAGAATACAGCATATGAGCATCATCAAGGCTTTACATTAGAGCAAAAACATGGAAACAAACTGCTTGACTTCAAAGGACTGGTGCAGACACCTTGGGATGTGCACACGATGGGATATTCTATGTGTCTAAAAAACCATAATGCAACTATCAAACACTCCATGACATGGACAGATTGGGAAGATGTTAGCCCATCTCTCAAAGACAAACACTGCATGAGGCCACTATTATAAACAGGAAAAATGTTTTTTTCACACCCAACGAAGCAGACATTGAAGGCTACCTGGGAGGGGAAAATACTGTCATTTGAACATAGGCTCAATAAAAATTTTATTTAAAACATTTGAATACAGAAGTGAAGTAAGGAAGAAAGGTGGACCGAGGGTCCAGATTCGTGTGACTGAGAGTTGAGCTACAGGTGTGAACCCATTCCTGAGGAGCTAGGAATAAGAGGAGGTCTCCCCTGTGTGAGATCATCACATGCAAGAGTAAGGAACATCCAGACCTTGGGCCATGTAAGGCCCAAGAAATCATCCATACCAGCTATCATCACAGACCTCACAAAAGAGAAGCCATCAAATGAGGGGTGAGTTAATTAAATGCTAGACCAAATATAGTAGGCTATTTTGTCAGTAGATAATTTTGTGTGACCAATGAATGATATTGTAAATATTCAAATAGTGCTCAGGAAGAGCGGTTCCCCACCCTTGGAGGAAACCAGTCATGCATAGGTCCATTCTCTCCACAGCTGAGTCACTGCCTTAAGGTTTATATTTGCCTGGGTTCTTCTTCTTCCTCCTTCTATCCAGTGTCTTCTCCCTCTTTACTCTTGGCCTTTGACCAATGCCCAACAGGTAGACTACAAACATAGGCCCTATGAAATTGGCATGTCCAGAACCCTCTATCCCTAGCAGTCGCAAGAGGTCATTTGAATAGTCAATAGAGTTATTGCTGTTGTTGTCCTGGCTAGTAACAGCAGAGCCCACTCCAACGACAGTGGCTCCATATGTGCAGAGAATTGCTCCAAGAGATTTTCAAGGCTGCAACCTTCTGAAGCAGATTGCCGGAGTGTCGCCTGAGCCATCCATGGGTGAGTTCATCCACACCCATATTCCACTAGCAGCAGAGTGCTTCATCATATGCGACACCCAGGGCAGACTTGCCAATAAGGGTACTGATCCCAAATAGTCATACTCTGATCAAACTTCTCTCGATCTCTCCTCAACAACTACTTTCACACTCAAGCCTACTCTTTCCACCTTCCCCAGCAGCAAACAATTTAGCAGGTGTCTAATGCAAAACCTAACTAATTCCTAGAACAGCCTCTGTGTGTAAATAGTTTGAAATGTTGCTTAACTTGCCTCTCGATTTTCAGCACAGATAAACACCATTTTTAGTCCTTGAGAATGCAGAGAGGAGAGGAAAAACTGCCACCGGGAGTCAAAAGTAATGTATTCAAGGGAGTTGTCCGTCTTTGCTGGTAGATCAGCCCAGGCCCACAGCTGGAATCCAGCTTCCTCTGACTCGATATAATTAACTAGGCAGCTATTTCCCTCATGAAGGCTAAGGAGGCAATTATACGTTCAAGTACCTGGGCAGACCTTGACTTTTCCTGCAACATCAAACAAAAAGTATTCGGTCTAAGTATATAAGACGTTCTATGGGCACAGGTTTTTCTATGCTACTTTCCCAAATATAAGCTAACCACCAACTGCACTGATCCATGACTTCACAATTTTCTTTCTGTGAAATAACATGAAATAGCATCCTCTAATTTATGAGGATGTTTGCACAGGCTTGGAATAGCTTCTGGTGAATGTGTTGAAGTTATCCCTATCTTTTAAGGGTCTTGGGTCATACAAATGGCCTGTTTGCCTGTGGCTACTAACCGAAAAATTGGTAGTTTGAAGCTACCCAGCAGTGCCCGGGAAGAAAGCTCTGGTGTCTGCTTTCAGTAGAAGAGACCATTGGAAACGCCAGAAGGACAACTCTGGCCTGACGCACACACACACGGGGTTACTAGGCAGTGCAATCAGCTCGTTGGCAGGAGGTCTGGGATTTTGAGAAGTTCTTGTTTGGGGTTTAACTCCGTCTTTCAAACTCTTTAGACTGCCTCCCAAGTCCTTTTGCAATCCTCTGTAATGGGAGTGTCAGTGGGGGGACTGTTGCTCTTGTGGAATGTTAACTGGCTCATTCAGGATGTGCTACTCTGCCCCAACTTCTAACTGACAAGGGTGGGTAAACCATTTGCACAAGGTAAACATTCCATAGCCTCCCTTACCCCCATCCTCAGGGTCTCATCTGCCCTCCATATTTAGATAAATTTCTCTAAGGATGATGGTTCCCCTGACATGCAATGTGGTGGATACTCAAAAAGCAGACACCCTCCAGTTCTTTCTGTCCTGTGTGCTCACGCGGAAACCCTTAGCAAGAAGAAGTCTGTGTCTCTGAGCCTTGGATCTGGTGGCCTTTGGTCAAAGGAATGTCACAGCAGTGCTGCTCAATGACTCTGCGACCAGGTCACTGAAAACTTTGCAAACCTTTCTTGGGGCTCTTGGAACACTCATTTTTAAGAGACACCCATGCATGGAACCCAACTCCATAGGGGAAGCATAAGCCATGTAAGAGGTCATGTGTGAGGGCACTTGTCATAGTTCTGTTGATTTCTCTCAGCTGACAACCAATCTTGACTGGCCATTGTGTGAGGGTGCCATCTCTGTTGCCCAGCCCGGCAAGGTCATGAAATTACTGCAGCCCTACCAGACATCAAACTGTAGCCACATGTGAGAAGAACAAGTGAGAACCAACCAATTGAGAATTTTGAGACACAGCAATGCATGATTTAAACCACTACAGTGAGGAGTGATTTGTTACACCAGTTGCTAACCAAGAAAGAGACTTAGGGAGCTGCAGACTGAGAGATGACTTAATAGTTTATCTAATACTCTATGCCAGCTGCTGTGGCACCTTCACTTCCTGAGACCAGAGGGGCCAACAGGTGACAAACTTTCTGGGTGGACATTTGAGTAGGAGAGATAAAATGTAGAGTTTCCCAAACCTGCCGTCTGCCATTGCAATGAATACTAAGTTGGAGCTATTAAGATTAGGAGATCATTGATAATCCTGCCTGTTTCTTATTAATATTACTGTGTTAAAACAAAGTCCACTATCGGAACAACATATTTCTCAAATGAATTTAGGGTGATTTCCCTCCGCAACTATTAGAAATCGTGCAATAAAGGACCTTTTAACATGCACGTTTGTTTCTTAAAATTCCATTTATAGAAATTCTTCTAGGTCCCCCCAAAATTGGTTGGAACACAGCATGAAACAAATGAACGGGTTTTTAGAAATGACCATGTCCCTCTAGTAAAGTTTTCCAATCAAGTTTTTGACAAGAACAAGAAATGGAGATTAGTTCCTACTACAAGTTGGGTTTCATGGCAAGATAACCAAGATTAATCTGTAGGGTACGGGAAGTCTTCATGTCATCAGACATCCGTTTGCTTTTCAGCCCAAATTGAAAATCATACAATCTTACTTCCTTGTCAAAGCAACCTTGGGGATATAAATTATCCCGTCATGAGGACCTGTCAGATTCAAAACAAACCCAGGACAATCCTGGCAAATGAAAAATATATTTACGACACACATAACTGAGGAGAACCATCGAGGGGAAGGCTGTGGAGCGATTCTAAGTGACACGTATCACTGGGAATGAAAGCTTCCTGGGTCATGGGCCACAGATCACGGCCTGAGACAACAGAAATGCCTACATTCATCTCTTGCTCCTGAGTGTCTAGTGCTCACTTGCTCAAGAACAAAAGGCACCAAAAGCACTTGGCAATGAAGTCCTTGGAGACATAGTGGGTGACCCTCAGACACAAGATGCAAAGCACTAACACTTAAGATCCCAAGTCTCTAAAATACCAACATTCACTGAATTTCTGAGCAAAAGAAAAGGCAGCCTAACTAAAACTCCAGACAAATGACTCAGGGATAATAAATTTTGTCTCCTCTTACATCTGATGAGAGGCACTGTTTATGCTTTTGCAGTAAACATATAATCATAGGACATGTGTGGGTGGTGGGACACAGGGCTCAGGTGGCCCAGAGAAAGGGAGACGGGACCTCAGAGAGGAGCGTGGGGTTGAGAATATCAAGGCTTATAGAGAGTTAGGTTTAATGAAGGGCAGAGCTGGAGCCCTGACCAAGGTAAAAAACTAAGGTGTGGAGCTCAGGCCCTGGAAGGATCAAACAGCCCGCTTGAATGTTTAAACATCCTAGAGAGGCAATTCAGATCTGAATCTGACAGCCAGTTTGTAGGGCTCTAGACAGCAAGGAAACAAAGGACAAGCAGTTTCCTGTTGAGTAGATGCTGACCAGTGGTGGGATTCAAATAATTGAACAACCAGCTCGCTGTGCTAATGACCATGTTAAGTACAAACACAAAACAATATACTGAAAGGGAGTTTATTATTTCATAAAGTTAATACTTAAGAAAAATAAAAGAGGTATACAAACTAGATTATAAGAGCTTTAAAATATTAAGGAAAACATGCAATACCTGTGGTAGTTAAGTAATCTGTTGTCAATTTGAGAGGATTAAGAGTGAAGGGATGGAGTTTAGCCTGTCAACCACGTGGCAACTTAATGACCTCATTTGGAGGTGCTAAGGAGATGAATAGCTCACTTGAGGTGGGAAACATTTCTGACGAGAAACCACATGAAACTACCCTGATGCAGCCAGAGTTCTGGGACCTGGAGGAGACCCCTTCCAGTGCCGAGATGCTTACACCACCTCTGGATGCACAAGATTTTCCATCCACTAGCCTGTGATCTTCTTGCATTTGGTGTCGTTGCAT
This sequence comes from Nesogale talazaci, assembly GCA_004026705.1. NCBI lineage: Eukaryota > Metazoa > Chordata > Mammalia > Afrosoricida > Tenrecidae > Nesogale > Nesogale talazaci. The sequence continues at coordinate 5,938 of PVJH01039472.1, read as the reverse complement.
GAGTCTGAAGAGGACTTTATAGATTGCTATCAGACTTATGGACTTGATCTGGACTAGGTTAGGGTGTTTTTTTCAATGTACAATTGCTCTTGGATATACACATATGAGTGTCTATGCATTTGTTCCTCTAGTCTACCTGGACTAACACCCTGACAAAAAACAATAAAACTGATACTTAAGGTATTTCCATAGTTTATCTTGCTTGGTGTCTTCACTTGCAATGTCCTTCATTACAAGCACCATCAGCTGTGTGATTTATCCTTCCCAATCTTTCCTCTGTAGGCATTGAGTTCCATTCCTTTAGAGATAGGCCAGTCAGACAATATTCATTGTGTCTGATAGATTAGAAGTAGGAGACATCTCTTCTCTGAACACAGGATGTTCATTTGTGAAAAAACTCTTTCCTACATCTGCTGAACTTACAGCAATTGTTCTGACAATAGTTTAGCTCTGAACATGTTGAGGAATTGCATAATTCAGGCGGTTGGGGATGTCACAAAGCTGAAAGGAAGGACAGCATGCCCTTCTGCTTCTCTGTCACCTATTCTTTTAATGTTCTGTGTTTGTTTACAGAATTAACAAATGCAATGAAACAAATGCAACAAAATGCAATAAAACATTGTACTTAATTAAAAAAAGTACAATGAGTTTTATGAATCGAATAAATAAAAATTACAAGCATAGTTTCGCCTGACGTTTTATACCTATGGACAGAATGGACATTGCTGCAGGTGCTCAGAATACACTGTTGCACAGATGAACATTAAACATGAGGAAGGGGTGCAAGTTTATGCTTTCCACATTGGGTGTCTGCCCCGTCGGCCACCTAAGAGAGAACCCTGATAGCAAGTGCCCTTTTAACGACCCATTCAATGAGCTAAACAAACAACTCACTAGGCGTCTGCTGTGCTGACCAGGTGTGAACCTGCTGAATCCCACCAGTGACTCTGACTCGTGGAGACCCCAGGTGAGTTAGAGGAGAGCTGTATCCCACGCTTTTTCCAGAGGCTGTTGTTTCTGACATAGATCCCCAGGCCTCCTGCCAAGGTACTTTTATACACGTGGGGCTGTTGCCTGAAAGGTTGACTGTTTGAAAGCTCCAGCTACTCTGCAAGAGAGAGAGGAGGGTTTCTACTTACAGAGTTACAGCCTCGGAAACCCACGCCATGGCAATGAGCTTGAAGTTGTGGTTCTCAGTAGACTTTAAACTAAAATCCTTTTTTGTTTTGTTTTGTTTTGTTTTTGGGGGGGGGGGGGCATCACTGCCTCTGGTGGTCGTGGGCGCTACCCAGCGCTGCTCCTGAGAGTGGCCACTGGATTTGAACCGCCAAGCCCGCGGGCCGCAGTCCTGCACTCAACCACTTACGACACTGGAGCTCAGCCTAAAAACTTTTTGTTTTGTAGACAAGGGCATTACGTATTCACATCAGCTAGCGACTCAAGAAAAGCTCCTGTTTGGGGGGCAGGGGGATAAAACTAGAAATGAATTTTCTGACTTCTTCCTTTCACTGTAATCTCATTTTGTTCTTTAGGAGTGGATGGTCTTTTCAAACAGCTGACCTCACAGTTAGCATTTGGGTGTGTAACCACTACTCCACACGGTTTAGGAACCCCACAGGGACACTTCTACCTGGCCCTAAAGGACTGCATTCAAATTGATTCAAAGCTAGAGTTTGGTTTGGTTCCCTTCAATATTCCTAATTAGGTGCCTTCTCGGGACCATTCACACTGATAGCCCATCCTATGCAAATACCTCATGAATTTGCTCACGCACCTTCAATAAACAAGTTTCAGAGTTGGAACCCATTCAAGGGTAGTTTTGTTTCATTTCATTTTCCTTTGTCTTACTTTAGGCCATGCTAGGTGATGAAAAAAAGAAGAATAAGAAAACCAGAGGATTGTCCTGTAACCTAGATTACCTTTACTCACTGAAGAAGTCTCTCATTTTATGGTAAAGGAACCCGTGACTTCTAATCAGACTCAGAGACAACAAGACTACACTGTTGCCAGGTGGAGTCACTTGACTAAGTTCTGGTCATAGGGATGTGAGCCAGAGAGATGTGTACAAGGTCTAGGTCATGTCGTTAAGGAGAGGGCTATGTTGGGTCCTTGCACCCCACTGCTAGCAGCAATGAGGATCTTCGTGAAGATGCAGCATGAGACCCAGAACAACAGGCTGGAAGGAGACTGAGTGTCTGACCCCAGGAAGCTAGCACACTAGCCTTCGTATTGCTGGACTGTCACACGACAGAAAAACATGCTTCCATCCTGTTGCAGTTTCTGTTCCTGTGGCTATTTGTTGGAGGAACTCAATCACACTCTGAGCCAAACCAGAGGTCCTGGTCCTGTGGGTCAGCCCAGCTCTATGAAGCTGCGGTGGGGGGGGGGGGGGGGGGGGGGGGGGGGGGGGAAGGGGAGGGTGCTTTCTTCATCTGATCGAGAAAAAGAGCAGACTTTCATGTGTCCAGGAGCGAGCAGTCACATGATACTAGAGACTGACAGCGCATTCAAACGAAGAGCTCCAGGGACTTGAGCCAAACTCCCCAATCCAGGCCTCATTGTGGACCCCAGGACTCATCCTGAGGACCCACATATACTAAGACTCAGAAACTGTCCAAGCACCCTGCTCTAGACACCCCTGTGTGCCTCAACCCAACGAGTCCAGGTTAACTGAGGTTGTTCCCACAGGTGTTTACAGTTGTTTCCTTGGGTGATCTGAGACCATGGGGAAAACGGTAGGGAAGCAAAGTTTTAATATCTTATAAATGTTGCCTTCTCTTATCTGTTGTACCATCATAGAGCTCTTCTGCTCGTCCTTACTGCAAAAATAAATGCTGCTGGCAGTCTGTGACCTCTGTTTTATCAGCTACAGTTTACAGAACTGAGAGACTACATCAAAGACACAGACACACCAAAGAGCTCCAAATTGTGAAAACATACAGACAGAAGTAAAGCCTTAGCTCCAAGACCCAGGTCTTAGCTCACTGTGTTTGTGGGTGCCCAGGCCGCTTTGTGTTGGCTTTCTTTCATGCCAGCAATGCAAGTGAGGACCAGGGGTGCCGAAGGTGATTTGATGAGCATCTTACCACAGAGTTTAATTGACAGCTTGCTTGCTTGTCGTTGTTGTTGTTGTAGTTGCGTGCCATTGAGGTGCCGATTCTGGTTCACAGTGACCCCATACACAATAGAACAAAATACTGCCCTGTCTTATGCCAGAGCATAACAACAATTGTTCTTATGTTTGAGTTCATTGATGCAGCCACTGTGTCAATCCATCATACGAAGGGCCTTCTTCTTCGCTGCCCTTCCACTCTACTAAGTGTGAGGTCCTTCTCCAGGGACTGGGCTTGCCTGAATACATGAGACAGAGTCTCACTGTCCTCACTTCTAAGGAGCATTCTGGCTGTACTTCTTCTAAGACAGACTTGTTTGTTCTTTGGCAGTCCACATTCTTTCAATATTCTTCCCCAGTACCACAATTCAAATGCATCCATTCTTATTCAATAGTCAACTTTCACAGGCATAGGAGCTGACTGAAAATAAACTGGTTTGGGTCAGGTGCTCTGTAGTCTTCAAAGTAATACTCTTGCTTTTCACACTACTCTCCTTTTGCTTCAGACAGTTTGAAGAGGCCTTGTGCAGCAATTTACCCAATGCAATGAGTCATTTGATTCACTGAATGATGCTTCCATAAGCATTGATCACGGATCCAAGCAAGATGCAATCTTAGACAACTTCAATTTTTTCCCCCAGTTATGAGGACTTGAGTCACCCCGACATTGAATTGTAATCCATACTGAAGGCTGCAACCCTTGATCTTCATCAGCAAGTGCTCCAAGTCCTCCTCCCTCTCAGCAAGCAAGGTGGTGTCAACTATATAGTGAAGATTGTTAATAAGCCTTCCTCCAATCCTGCTGCCACATTCTTCTGCATACAATGCAGCTTTTCTGGTTATTTATTCAGCCAGTTTCTCAGTGGGACACAAAATACTGGCATGTCTAACAATAAATGGCATCATCTGTTCAAGGGAGCAGAACTCTGCAAGGTTTGAAAATACTGGCTTCCTTCTCTCTTTACCCTTTCCTGTATCCTTCCCTCTGCTGCTATGTCCCATTATCCTGGTACCCTTCCCAGGCCCCTATGCAAACCTGTATAAACTGATATTCCTCAAGGCTGTGTTCTAGGCCCCATCACTTCTTATCCCCTACTCACTTTGAGTTTATCAGCCCCTTCCCTGAGTTCAGTTGTCCCCTGAAGCGCAAGACTCCTAGCTTCCTATCCCAAATCTCCCTCGTTACCATAGAGTAAATGCTGACTCATTGTGACCTCCTGTGGGTTCTCAAGACTGTAACTGTTTATGGGAGTAGAACTGCCAACTATTCAGTCCATAGCCCAATGCATAACCACTGCACCGACCAGGGCTCCTACAACAAACAAAAAGCAAACAAATACAAAACAGAACATCAAAAAACGAACCCAATTCCATCAAGTTGATTTGGACAAAGTAGAACTATTCCATAGGACTTCTGAGACTTCAACTGTTTTAACAGAAGGAGTCTGCCTTATCTTTCTCCTGCGAACCAGGTAGTGGATTTGAACCAGCGTTCTTTCATTTAGCGGTCCAATGCTAAATCTACTAAGTCACAGGGTTCTTTTACTGAAACAGAAGCAAAAATGAATCCAAAACAAACAAAAACTCATCGCCATCCATGGGGTTCTGACTCGTAGCACCCTATCTAGGGTTTTCCAGACTGTCACTCTTTATACAAGCAGGGAGTCTCTTCTTTCTTCGGAGGAACAGCTGGTTGGTTTGAACTGTCGAGCTAATGCCTAAACCTGGACTCCTTTATTGACATACAAGAAAGCAAACCTATCCTAAGGGATGGTTGCCACCCAGAAAACTTCTGTTAGCATCATTTTCAGACACTTCCATATTTCTTCTATTCATGTATGCATTTCTGCACAGTGGAGTCGGCTGTATGAAGAGTTCTGTGTGGTAATTGACGTTCTGTGCCATTGGGTCGATTCTGACTCAAAGAAACCTTATGACACGGGGTAGAATGGTCCGACTGTAAGCTTCCGAGATGGTAATCTTTGTAGCAGTAGATCACCAGGTCTTTTCTCCACAGGCCCCGTGGGTGGATTTGAAATACTGACCTTTTGTTTAGTGGCTGTTTAGTAGCATTCTGTCCCATCCCCCTCGGGGCTCCTTATTGAGTCAGCTATTTTGTTTTGTTCTTCATGTAACTTTTTATCTGAAACACTCTGCATGCCAGTAAAACTTTTTTGTTTAATTCTTATAACAACAATCTTGATTTGCCGTAATTTATTATTTAATCCCTTATGTCTGGGTACAGAAGTTCTGAGAAATTCATTTAGAAAGAGCTATTAACTCACCTGACTGCCAGTGTCAACAGGGACTGCAGACCAATTTTTAAAATTGCTTAAGCAAAAGCTAAATTATGAAAAAGAACGTGGTCCCCATCCCACTTCCCTCTGTCAATCAGGTAATGCGTGCATCAGCTAGTATCAGAGTGTTCTTTTGCATCTCCGAAGTGCTCGATTATTCATACTGTAACTCCTCGACCAGTGTGTGGATTTAATGTAATTGCTTCGGTTGATGGAACAGCTATATGAATATTAATGCTTGGCTGGAGTGTTTAGCGTCTGAAACATAGTCTCCTCTTGTGCTCAGCATTAGTGAACAGCAAGACGCCATGGAGTGTGACAGCAATATCCATCTAGCCACGTCACCAAGTCCCTGGAGCAAAGTGAAGCATTCTCATCTCCTAGCAGCCCACAAGAATCGTGGGAAGCATCTCTGTGGAGAATTCAACTTCTGCATCTCAGAAAATTACTCAGATTTATGGAGAGATTATGTCTTGTTTTAACTTTTTTACCCAAACCCCAAATCAAAACTACAGCTGCAGCCACGGCT
>PVJH01039471.1:0-16547 GCA_004026705.1 Nesogale talazaci | reverse complement strand
CCCAGCCCCCGGGCAAAGCCGGCTGTGGCCTGTGTCACGGCAGGAAAAGCAACATAACCAGCTCTGAGATGCATGAATTCTGAAGACATGCTGCTGTCACTAGGGGTGACACCAAATCACTTCCAACGCGGCGACCCACATTCAACAAATCAAAGGCCAGTGTGGTCCTGCGCCATCCTCACGACTGACAAACAGATGGACAGACGGGACGAGTGTTTAAGCCCACTGCTCAAGGACCAGGCTAATCCACCATCTCTTTGAGGGGCTTCCTTGGTCCTGGCAACCCTCGCTTTAGCCAGCATGATGTCCTTGTCGACAGACGTGTCTCGCCCCTCATGGCAGGGCCCAGAGGACAGGCATTCTGGCAGGGCAGAGCCGTCTTTCCTACTGACAGCCCGTGGTGTACCCCATCGTCCTCCCCAACATGGCCATTCACAGGCAGCTCCCATTCTTTGGTCTTCCTGATTCACTGTCCAGCTTGTACATGTAGCTGAGGCCACTGAAAGACTTGGGTCAGGTACCCCTCAGAGGGACGTCTTTGCTTTTGAACTTCAGACAGATCTTGAACAGCAGACTTTTTTTTCATCTTTAGTATACCGTTAGCAAAACCTCTGTGTGTGTGTGTGTGTGTGTGTGTGTGTGTGTGTCTTATGAATGTCTTAGAAGTGACTGTTCCTCTGCCCAAGCACCCCAATCTGGGCCTCCATGAGTGGTCGGGGACTCCCCTATTGCTCTCCCTCTTGCTGCCTTTTCAGAGACGGGGGTTGCTCAGCTCAGGGAACAAGGCTGCTCAACCAGGGAAGACGCCTAATGGGACACCCAGGGAAGAGGGCCGCTGGCCAGCAGCTGGCCAGTGACCCCGCGTTCTATGCACAGCCCACAGGCATGAGAGACACTGACGGCGGTGGCGCCACACCATGTGTCCACCATGGACACCAGAGTGTCCACTTCTGCTCTGCTGTCAAGACAAGGCTGCCTTGGTTACTCGGAAGGCCCCAGCCACCCACCCGCACACACCGTCGTCTCACTGCTGTGCCTGCCTCTGCCACTGACCAGAGGGCTTTCCCAAGCGGCAGGCACTGCGGCCCCGGTTGGCGCAGGAGCAGAGCGGACTTGGTTACTTACTTGAAACTCATTTTCACTCTGAGCTTGCTCGGATTCCTCTTTATTACAGGACCTCTACGGACGAGAAAAGCAGACACCCGTGGTGAGACGGGGAACACGCAGGCAGGTGGCAGCAGCAGGCAGTCAGGGCTTACAAACGCACCGCGCCCATGGGCAGGACCGGCGGCCAGCTGAGTACCGTGTCCATCTCCACCTCGGGTACCGACACCTCAGAGAGAGCCTCGCTTCTTTGGGGGGAAGGGCTGTGCCAGGGGGACCAAAGAGGAGGCTTCGCCGGCCGCCCCGGAGCAAGCTCATTGCGGGAGGAGAGGAGTCTGACAGCAGTCTGACAGCAAGATGGTCATGCTGGCTGGCCGCTAACCGAGCCGGGTGGTCTTGCAGCAGGCCAATGCCGGCCCAGCGGCAGGGACAAGGCATGTGCACACCTGGGGACGCCATGGCCGGCAAGGACTCAGCCAGGCAGGCTGGGTGGACACAGCCGGGGCCAGACTAGCCACGTGCGCAGGCGCGGGTTCGGCCGTCAATCACCGACGACTTAAAAAGCCTGGCCCCCAGTAGGAGGCTGAGTGCACATGTGCATCCGTGACGGGGCTGTCTGCGCTACGTTCCTCAGTGACACGGCAGGGTCCCCACAACCAGGTTCTGACCGCGGCCACCACCTGGATCGTTAATGAGCACGGCCACTCCGGGGCTACCTCCTACCCCCCCATCCCGCCCCGCTCCCAGGACTTCAAACCCATAGGGTCATTAAAGATAAAGGGAATGGGCAAAGGCATCTCCAGGCAAATACTTTGATAGTGTTTATCAAACAAGTTTTATACGCTAGCATCGCTTCTAAAAGGAGGGTGGCTCCTGGTTACAATTAAAGTCTGTCCAAGTCAGACACATGACGGAGGAGCCTTTTAAAAAGCATTATGGTCATAAATTCTTTTTTCTGATGGTCATAAATTCTTGAACATCCCATTAAAAAAAAAAAACAACAACAAAAAACAAAAACATACCTTTCCACTTCACAGCTTTATCAAAAACACCTGTGCCGAGGGTGCAAAGTGTGGACAGGGGGAAAACGCCTCGTTAAGCAACACCAGCTACTCTAGTACAGTCGGGCAGGCCGAGAGGCTGCGAGGAGCCAGTCCCCACCGCAGATCCGGAGCCCCCGGCCCACAGACCGGTCAGGGGGCTCTGACACACACAGGCTGCGGGGCTCCGTCCCGCTCCAGACAAGGGGCAACAGATCAACACCCATGTCTGTGGAGAAGCTCTCTGCAAAAGGCAACGATTAATGCCCGCATTTAAACGACCTTCAAAGTCTTTTGACATACAGTGAAGTACATTTGTACAAAGTACAGCAAATACAAATGAGGATAGGTGACACTTTCATGTGGGTCTTCTGCATTTCTCTCATGAGAGAGGTGACAGGTTAAATCCCGTTACGCCAGATGCCAGGAAATCAAAATATCACAAAATTAGTCGGGCCTTTGCTGATGGCTGGAAGGTAGCCAGACGTGGCCCGGGGAAGGAGTAACTGGGGAGACTTTTCTCTTCCTCCACTCCAGGCTGCCCATGGCCACGGAGACGCCAGGTGTCACATCTTCACGTGGTCTAGGAGCCCAAAGGACCCCCAAACCACCAGGCCCACGTGGCTCAAGGCCAGCAGACTCCAGGGGCAACACAAGACAAGGGAGCACTTACATCCAAGGATCCCAGCCCTGGGGACACAGGCAGAGCTGTTCATTAGAAAGATAGCAGGATTAAAATGCCCCACCCCCCCCCAACACCCCACCCCCAAAGCCATCCATTGTCACACTTCCCCTCCCTGCAGGAAGGTTAAAGGAACCTCTACAATTTGATACACATGAAAACTCATGCGCTAACACATCAGGAATTTGAAGACCCTCTGAAACATGCTGTAACGGGATTTGACCTGCAGAACACGCTACACGCCCATGGTCAGCCCCAGCGGACCCTCCTCTAACTGTATCTTCTTAGGGAGATACAGTTAACGGGCCACGTAGCCAACAGAAGGCCCTCTCTCCGTCTGAGGGCGCTCTTGGAAGAAAGTCATGTCATCCAAAGTGACAAATGGGCCAGTGCCATCACCAGGCCTTTAAGGTCTCACAGAGGACGCACAGCCCGGCCGGCCCGCCCCACCCCACCCCACCCCACAGAGAGCACCGTCAGGACATTGAGATGGGCTTCTGCATGATCCAAGCCCCGGTCTGTTTCCTCAGCAGAGAAGGCACTGGTTGGTTCCCTGCCGCGTGGTCTCTAAGGGGAAGATGTGAGTGTCGGGACAGGAAGCTCGGAGGTGAGGCGAGAAGGGGCCTCCTCACCTGGCTGAATGGGAGGTCAGAAAGAAAGGAACCCCAAGGCCTTTGGAATCGGTCCTGACCTAGTCCATCATCTAGTTGCTTCAAGCAGCACTGGTGGTGTGGTAGGTTCGTGTCCAGCCAGATGGGCACCTTAAACCCAGCAGCTGTGCCAAGATAGATGAGGCGGTCTGCTCCCATCAACTCATTCCAGACCCGCTCTGCTGTCCCACAGGGCCCACTGTGAGAGGGAGGCGCCTCGATGGAGTGGGTGCTGGGTGCAATCTGCTCCCCAGGAGCCCAGGGGAAAGTGGGTGTGTGTGCGCCGGGAGAGAAGTCTGGCCTGGAAGGGTTGTGGGGAGTGGGTACCTGTGGGTATTACCCCTTCTGTTTTCTATGGGCCTCACATTCCCCTAAGAATTCCTTTTTTGGGGCTGAACCCCGGTGGCATAGTGGTTGTGTGCGGGACTGCGGCCCACTGGGACGGAGGTTCAATTCCAGCAGTGGGGCTGGGCCTCCTACTCCCACCGCCGGACAGCAGTGATCTCCCCACCCCCTCACCCCCCCAAAAAAAGAATTCCTCTTTTTTATTTATTTATTTATTTTTTTTTTTTTAGGCATCACTGCCCTGGTGGTGGGAAGAATTCCTCTTTTTAACTGAAACTAAGCATTGAAATATCAAGACCCAAGAAATCAAAATGCTTGTGTCAGAAGTCATCCAACTCTAAATATGCTAGAAGCCATTGGCCAGATGGGTCAGGTGGACGAATGAGGCCGTCGAAAAAATAATGAGCGCTCATCACCCGATCCTGCCACTGGCCTGTTCCCACTCCCCCCCTTCCTCCTGACCACCCCCTAGACGTGGCTCGGTTTCCGAGAGGGGCCGTCAGGAAGCCAAGCACTCGGGAACCGCTGCGCTGCAGGAAGTGGAGTGCGATGACAAGGGAACAATGCTACACGGGGTGTGATTTCTCTCTCTCAACTTTTGCTTTTAAAGCCATAGGTGGTTTTTGGAGTTGAGTTTGTTTCGTAGGGTCAAGAATTTGTCCAGCAGAAACCCTAGTTTCTGAAGCTCTCAATTCTATGATTTATCAAAGAGAGACTCAGCACCTTGTCCTCCTGTGCCTGCTTGCATGTGCTTCCCAGTACGTTACCTTCACTGAAGTCGGCACGTTTGGCACAATGCTCCCCTTTCTGGCAAAAATCGTGGTGAAAGGTATTGGCCCCGGCCAGTCCGTTGGTCAGGAGGGGCACCAAGCGGGACACTAAGCTCCACCCTGTGTGAGGACACCTCTGCTGTCCTGGAATCTGTGCTCAAGAAAGAAGAGCGTCTCAATTTAATTCCAAAGGCCAGGCTCGCTGCCATCCGGGTGAAGCCGATTCTCAGCCATCCTGCAGCACTGGGGGGGAACTGCCCCTGGGGGTCCTGAGGCTGCCACACTTTATGAGGGCAGGAAGCCCCGTGTTTCTCCCACAGGGCCACTGCTGGATTCAAACTGCTGACTGTGAAGTGGACAGTCCTATGCATTACCACTCCACCAGCAGGGCTCCAATGGCTACTCAAAGGCCATTAAAGACGCCTGTGACACCTAAGGATTACTTTTAAGGTCCCTTTAAAATTCTACACTATGGCGTGATCTGCTGGTGGGCCAGGCTGGAAGACATGTGGAGTCGGCTACACACAACGACATGTCCTAAGATAAAATGCCACTTAAGAAATAAATCACCACCAGTCATAATGTTGCAATAATCCTGTGACAACAGAAATATAATACTACAAATAAGGAGTGTCTGTAGGAGCTTATATGACACTCTTTCCCGGCAAAAAAGAACCAAATGGTTCCGTCAATAAATAGCTGTGGTCTTTTAAACATCTTAGGAGCCACAAATGATCAACTAAGGAACTAGGCGTGGGCTCGAAGAGAATTCCCCTCTGCCCTCTGGGCTTCATCATCTGAGCAAAGGGCATCCCCCTAAGGTGGCGGCATGTGAGGCCCTGCTGGGGGACAGGGAACCCCTGCTATTCTCCAGTCTTCCTCTCTGCCACCCCTAGACAGCAGCCCTCACTGCAGTCTGAGTTCTCCCTGGTTGTCATGAGAGGAATGGACACATTGTGTCTGCTTTGTTTTGACAGCTTTCTGAAACGCTTCTGCAGAATGCGTGTGCACTGGGCACTACGGAATGATTGCAGGAGCACTAAGTTACCACGGTGACTTAGTCTGTCTGATTCCTGACCTTCTCGGTCTTTGTCTCCAGGGGGATATGAATTACCCCACGGCCCACCCTAAGACAATTCTAAGCTTTGAGCTTTGACACATGGAGTGGTTTACTGGATGGGCAGCACTACACGGGCAGACTAAAACCACCAGCACACCCAGGTGCATGGGAGCCCAGGGAACAGGACCTTCCAAAAGGTGCCAAGCCAGGCCCAGGAACTTCCCAGCGGGCTCACCCACGGGGCCTCCGTCCTCCAGGGCTGATGGGGCTAAGGCAGGAGCACCCAGGGGTGGGTGCGTGTAACAGCTTCCCAGGAAGTGTCCTCACTTCTCCGGCTGGCTGTGCTGCAGTGGGGCCGGGAGAGAGCACGGGTGATGGCAGGGAGGAGGTGGGTCGGCTTCTACCTCAGACAAAAAGCCCTAGGTGTGCCTAGGTGGCATCTCTTTCAAAGCCGAAGGCCCTCCGTGTGTCCCTTGGGATTGTCGGGGGCTAGGGAGGACGGGGGACCCCAGATTCCATCTGCAGAGTGCTAAGGCTCGTGCATTTCTAAAATCACTAAACACTCGTCATTTTCTACTGAGGAAACAGAAGTGGGGGGGATCTGTTTTGCTTTGGCTGGAAATAGAAATTAAAAAATAAAGGCAGAAATAAAACAAACACCCCCAAAGGGATATAGTCAATCTGAGCAACAGTTGGACATCCTGATCACAGTACTTCCTTTTTAAAGCACAGCACAAACTGTAGCTGGTGCCACTTAACAAGCATTACAACTCTGTCTGTACAAAGCATTAGGGGGCCCAAGGACAAAAGGGAAAAAGACCAACAGCTGTAGAGGGGCTCCGCCTCCCGAGTCTCATACTGTACCGTGAATCGTGTCTGTCACCTGGAAACCAGAGTGCGCTAGGCACGATCGCATGGGTAAGCCTGCAGCAGAGAACACATGCACAGACAGCTCAAGTGGTGCAGCACCCACACCCTCACGCCCCCCAACACAGACCTTCCTCCCGGGGGCCGGCTGCGCTCCGGTCTGCGCTCCAGGGACCGGAAGCTGGAGCCCCAGCAAGACTGTGGCATTTGGAACGTCGCCTGAGCTGGATTACGTTACCAGAAGGCGGCACCAGGTGGGGGGCACGGAGGATGGCCCGCGGCCTGTGACAAGGACCTCCGGAGAGTAGCTGCCAGAAAAAGCCTGGGTGGGAGCAGGGGCCACGCAGCAAAGCGTTCAACCCGCGTCTGGGAGGGCTGTTTGTTCTACTTAGAAACCAGGCTCAGGACGCTGTATTCCAAACACAAGGGGACCCGCAAGGGCATGTCTACCAAGTGGAATAAACAACAACAACAACAACGTCCACTCCCAGTGACCGCTGTGGGCGCATATTCCCGCTGTGGGTGGCCCAGGCTCAGCGCGCCAGAGTGCAGTCACTGCTCCTTCTCGGGCGGACTGTGACGCGTCATCGACACCTGGTGACACAGGACCTGCAGGCCAGCTGCAGTGTGAAGCCCCCTGGGACGTGTTCTGCTCCCGTCATCATTGCTGGCCTCGGAATCATGAACTTGAAGGGCGGGTCTACCCTGTCCTGGAGGGCAGTGGGCGGAGGGTGGGTTTGGTGCACGGGGATTTCTGTAGCCTTCTCAGGGAAGGACACGCAAACACGTGCAGCCAGCGAAGGGGGTTCTGACGAAGAATCGGTTTCCAGGAGAGGGCTGGCTTTGATCCTGTCGAAGTGCGGACAGAGTTACACGTAGCCTTCCAGGGCCCGGGGGAGCTGCAGCCGGGACTGCCTGTCACCTTTTCAGAACAAGGCAGCCTCTCACAGCCTCTGGGGACGTCTCTGGCAGAGCTCAGCTCTGTCTGTGTGTGACCTGATTTCTCCCAGCAGTCTTTGTAAACAGCATCTTGGCTTTTCAACAGCCTGGAGTGCAATATCACTATCAATGAGTTTTTTCTTATTTTCCCATTGTTCCTTTTTTTAAAACTAGAGTTAAGGGAGAATGGAGGGGGGTGGGCAGGACACACGTCATTTTGCTTTCTGCTTTCACAACCCAAATTTTCTTTTGAATCACCAATATCTGCACTGTGCCTCGACACCTTTTGGTTTATTATAGTTAGTACTCAAACATGCACGAGTATTAGCCTTTCACACCTACAAACCACCACCCCCCCTCCGTGTGAGACGTACACGTTTTTCCGACAGCACTCGCAGGGAGGCCCTCGGTGCGTGTTTGGACTCTCGTGCCCGTGAGCTCGGGGAACAGCCGGGCCAGGTCTCTGCAGTCATGCTCACAGTACCTGGCACGACACAGAGCACTGGTGTGACAGAGGAAGGGACAAACAAGCCCCTGAGCCACAGGTCACACGGAGCAAACATACGTACAGACGCCGTGTCTTCTGCCATCGTGGTAAGCAAGCACGCTGGCGACGGGAACCCTCACTTCCTTGCAAAGGCGGCTACATGGACGCTGTCAGTGCGGTTCCTCCCCGGGTGTCCGAGAGGGAAAAGATCCAGTTACGTGTGCGGCTCGGCCGACAGGTGCAGGCTCTCTTCTGGGAATGAGCTCAATTTCCACGATGGCGATGGCGGAACTATTAAGTCTCAAAACTTCCTCCAAGTGGCCCTAGTTTAGTGAGGGGTGATCTGTAGGGCTGAGTTCATCAAGAAATAATCGCTTTACGAGATGCACTCTATTCTAGTCTACGTGCAACACACCCTGTGTTAATGTATGATCAGACCGGCAGCTGCACGTGCAGTAATGCCATGCACCAGGCACAGGCTAGATAGGGCACAGCTGTTTTAAAAACCAGTCTCCTCTTCTTCGGATGACAAAGGACTCTCTCATCCCTTGGACAGGCCCAGGGCTTTCCACGAGGCCCCTGCAAATCAAAATAAAACCTCCATGGCCCCGTTAGAAAGTCTGCTATGTCTCATCTTGTATTGTAAGAACAGGGGCTGGCAGACACACATGTAGGGGCAGAAACTGAGCGCGGCCCTCTTGAGAAGACTTTACTTTGGTGGCAGGCTACTAACCCTGCGGGAACTAAGCCGAGAGCTGTCACCTGCCTGCCACCGGAGAAGCAAAGCCCGGGAGAGGACTCTGCGACCGGCAGCACCATGGGAAAGGTGGGACTGGAGATTCAGGTGAGCCCAGGTGCCATATAATGAAGCAGAGCACTGTGGCACTGCCGTTACGGCTTGTCTTCAAGGACCATTCCTCGAAACAGCAGCACATTCTAAGCTCCGTAAAGGCTGCCACTGCCCTTCTGATGTGGCTGATCTGGGGAGGCGGTCCCTGCTATGCTAGCCCATGGGAGCCCGCCTGCATGTGTGGGTCAGTAGGGACAGTGCCCTCCGCTCCTGGCTGCTCTCTCACCCGAGCCGTCCTCGTGCTCCCTGCCATCCAACGACCTCAACGTCTAGCTGACAGCGGGGCTGAAAGCAGGAAGGGCAAAGTGTGCTCGGACTCAGGGTCCTTTCTGCCGATTCCCAGCGAGGGGAGGCAACGGCTCTTTTTCCCCCTCCGGGGAAAAGGCCTCTGCTGTCTAGTTAACTGGGTGATGGTTAGACATTTGCCTATTTACCCGCTTAGCTTAGCAAGTTTTTCATCTCGTTGAAGGAACAAAATCTATGCAACCTGCTTCTGCCAGCAGGGTCTGAGGCATTGTCAGTGGAGGGGACATCAGGAAGCGACACTCAGCCAACATCAGTCTGGCAAAAACACAACTGGGGAGGGACGTGCCAAGTGCCCGTCACCGCTCCGGAAATCAGTCGTGCACGTTCAATCCATCCGAAGTGGCTTCGATGATCCTATTTCTTTTTCTGAGTCACCTGGCTGAGTCAGGTTGGAGGAGCAGAAGCGTGCGTCCTGAGAAGGTTTCCACACAGGTCAGGAAGAGAAGCGCCTGCGCTTGCAGCAGGGGCTGCGGAAGGGCTCTGTAAAGTGCGGCTGAAATGCAAATGAGCAGAACTGAAAAGGCTTCGCTCATTAAAAGTACCACAGGGACCTCGTGGAGTGTTCCCTTTCAAAGGCTGTGCACGAAAGTGTAACTTGATGACATGGAAACCCAGGCTGAACTTGGCATCTTCTGCTGAGCACCACCACGGAGGGGCCCAGTGTCTGCAAAGTAGTTTCAACAGAGGCTCTGGCTCTGGGCCAACCGGGCGGACCTTGAAACAGAGTGACCCCCGGCTTTTGCAGTAGGACGCACATGGCGGTGGAAGAAGTATGGGACCTGTTTGACGGGGTCCAGCACGGTCAGCGCCTGACATTTCTGCAGCCTGACGGGAGCAGTGAGACACGCAAAGGACTCAGTCCCATGCTGCGGGGTTTTAAATGAATTAACTTTTGGGCTGCAGTCTGACACTTTACGATTTCTAAAGATGGAGTTGCAAGAACCCATGGACGTGGAACTCCTTTGTGGGTACAGGTGAAACGGACTATTCAAAATAATTAAATCTGAGTATACTGAGCCGAAACAGACTATTCTTTTAAACAATTAAGTCAGACACCAATCAGCTCTCCTTTATGGAGCTAGAAGAGACCCCCTTCTGACAAAGGCTAACCCCGGCCTCAATTTCTGCCATGGAAACACCAACCAAACACTTCGACATGGTAAGTTCACAGCATAGTGAGAAAGAGAAACGGCAACAAACAACACCCCTGGTTATTTAGGGCATGCTATCATTGATCTGATTAAGCGATTCAAGTGATCTACTTAAATGACAAACTAAATTATATTAAGATGACTTAGGTCATATCAAAGATTTTAAAAGATTACAACTCTAACAAAGGCTAAGACTTCAAGAAGTCTCAACGGGAGGTTAGGAAGCCGAGCTTTCCTGAGCACCTCCTTTGTCCCGCAGGCAGCGGGCGGCCTCTGGGGTGGTGGGGATTCTGTT
This sequence comes from Nesogale talazaci, assembly GCA_004026705.1. NCBI lineage: Eukaryota > Metazoa > Chordata > Mammalia > Afrosoricida > Tenrecidae > Nesogale > Nesogale talazaci. Next base: position 6,001 of record PVJH01039471.1, on the reverse strand, counting down.
CTGCACGCAGTGCTCCGCGCGTACAGCTGGAATCTGCTGGGTCTGAGCTGAGCCTTTCAGGGCACTTTAAGGGAACCCAAGCACCAGCCGGCCAGAGAGCTGCAAAGATTTCCAGATGAATCCCGATCAAAAAGGGGGAATGCCGAACAGAAGAGCTCAGTCTCTCCTGGACGCTAGTTTCCGGGGCCACAGAGAGTGGAGAAATGGGTGCACCCCTCGAGCTCCTGCCTGAGAAAACCTGTACAGCTTAAATCCAAGGGCCCGCTGAGGTTCTCTTAAAGCCAAACAATAATTTAATGACCACGGTCTGCCAGGGGCATTCAACTCTCTGTGGGATCCATGCCACTGGCAGCTGGAGGGCTGGGATGGGAGCCTCGGGGCAGCGCGTGTATACTGCTGGGAGAGGGCTTGGAAAGGGCGGGGGGAGGCGGGCAGGTGGCTAGCCAAGCAGAAGTATGGCGCCTGAGTCCATGGAGAAGCTGTGAAGATGGGTGTAGGTCTTGCTGTTTACTCTCACCGACTCGATAAAAATGAAAGGAATGGAAAAAAGAACTTGCAGTGCTAAAGATCTGACCAGCCTTCTCTCTCCTCTTGATATGAAACCGGGAATAGAGCTGTACTGATTTACAGAAAATGCGTGTTAGAAACAGGCGTGGACTTAGGATGGGAAACCATGGGGCCAGCTGTGCCGCCCAGCTCAACCACAGGGCGTCTGGCAAGGCTTCCGCAGCACCAAACACTGACACACACTCTTCGCAGGCGTTTCAGGGGCAAGGAAGACCGGAACTCCACGGCCCCCCAGCCCAAAGCCGCGCAGGTGCTCACCATTTGGAGAATTGCTCCGTAGAGCCGGAGCAGCACCGTCCGGGGCTCGTCAGCAACCAGGGCCATGGTGTCGGGCAGGGAGCACTGGAACAGCATGTTACTGAGGCCGCCTCTGTCGGAAACAAAGTGACGGTCAGTGGGCACGCTTGCATGTGTGCATCCCGAGGAACCTCTTCAGAAGGGCTCCCTCAAGCTCGCCTTCTTCTAGAATCCAAAGTCTGTCCTGTCTTTCCATCCCTACCAGGCAGAAACCCTGGGCTGATTCCCACCCATGCCAAGAGGCTGCTCCAGGCACTTAACTGCTTGCTGGAGCTGCTGCACAAGACCCGAAACCTCTACCCTGTGCTGAGCTGAGCTCCCGAGGACCAGAGCTGCCCTGGGCTTCCATGCGGACAGAAAAGACATGAAACTGCAGCAGGAAAGCAAGACCCCAGGACGGGGCGCCAAGCCTCACTGCTGTCGGCTCTCAGAGCAATCAGAGGATTCTCTTGGAGTGGCATCTTTAGGGGAAAAGATCGACAGGTTCTTTCTCTAGTGAGGGGCTGGCAGGGTCACAGCACCCACCTTTCGATCCCCTAGGGCTCCTTGTTTGAAGCCTTAAACCCACCACCAGCCAGTCAGCTCCGAGCAGGAATCTGAAGACCTGCTCCCGGGCACTGCCAAGGGGGGAGGAATTCACACTGCTGACGCTGTCACTGGCCGCCCAATGCACAGCCCCGTGCCCACCCCCCCAACTCCCACCCCCGGCCACTCCATGCAGAGCAGGCTTCCAGCCGAAGATCACGGACTGCTCGCCAGATGCCCCCCGGCGCCTGGTCCTGCACCAAGGGCACACAACTGGTGTGGGGGTCACCTCTTGAGAGGAGCACAAGCTTTCTAAACGACGCCATCCCAGGCGGTTACAGGAGCCCTGCACTCGGCCCTTATCAGTGTTGTTATTAGCACCAGCATAGAAACCAAGGTCTGTGCCGCCTTGACCCCGTCCTCAGCTGCCTCTGCCATCACAGACACCGACCCTGCCAGTCCCTTGCATGGCACCACCTCAACCCTCAGCCGTCCCGTCCCCGCCCCCATCTGAGGCACAGATCTGTGGGGCCAGCCCCTTAGCTGCCATGCTCTAGTCACCCCATCTCATCTCAGGACCCCCCACACCCGATTAGATTGCCAATTCCCTATCCGGTCACACCGCCCTTAATGTCCACAGTGCAGATAAGTCTACATCGTGGGCAGAGGGATTTGCTGGATTTCCCACCGCTGTTTTGTCCAATGGTCTGTGTCACTTCCAAACAGGTACTTCTGCTGTGCCTGTTGCTGCCGCCCCAGGCTCTGGGTGCTGCCTCCGGAGCACCGTGCGCCCCTGTGAGAAAGCTGCAGTGTGTGAGGACTCGAGACGGGCCTGCTTTCTCCCAGCGGACAGGGGACTTCTGACCGTAGGGGGGGCACCTCCACATGGACACACTGACAGATCTAAGGAGGGTCACGTATCTCGGTACCTCAGCTTCGCCAGAGTCCCGAGGCACACGTGGTATGTGCAGACAGGGCCATGAACGCTGCCCCAGGGCAGGCTGTGTGGCACACGACTGATTGGGACTCCAGGACGGGTGCCATCTCCTGCCTGGGTCCTGCCCTCACTGGTACGAGAGCGTCGAGAGCTCCTGGAACAACTGAGACCACATCCCAGGAACGGCAGAGCTGACAGTTGAAAGGAGTCCAGACCCTCATCGCACCACGAAGGGTCCACAGCAGCGAGTGTCCACGATGGCTAGCCCCCACACCGGCCACTCCTCTAGCGTGTGCCCCAGCTACCGTGTCCCCATCTAGCTAGTCCTGCAGCGACCCCACACCAGCTCTTTCTACAGTGTTTACACTGGCTATTCCCCACGCCGACTAGACTTACATTGTCCACACTGGCCTACTAGACTTAGCTTCCACACCATCTACTCCTGAATCGTCCACACACACAGTTACCCCTCTCTACTGGCTATTCTTACAAGTGTCCACGATGGAGACCCCCCCACATACCAGCAATTCCCACACTGCCCACGCTGTCCCGACTCCCACCAGCTAGTCCCGTAAGGGCTACACTGACTATACTCTCACATTGGCTACAGTGCCCACCCCAGCTAGTCCTGCAGTTCCACACACTGGCTGCCCCCTCCCCACCAGCTAGTCCCACAGTGCCCAAACTAGCCCCCCCCAATTCCCCACTGATTATTCCTACAGTGTCCACATCGGCGATACTTCACAGTAGCCACACTGGTCACCTCCAGACTTCTTTTTGGGAGTAATTTTTTTTTTGTTTTGCTTTGTTCTTTTGGGCATCACTGCTCTCCGGCGGTGGGAGTAGGAGGCCCAGCCCCACTGCTGGAATTGAACCTCCGTCCCAGTGGGCCGCGGTCCCGCGCACAAGCACTACGCCACCGGGGCTCAGCCCAGACTTCTTTTTGAATGAACCGAAAATAACCGCCTGTGGTTTAAACTATGCTTAGCTTGGGGTTTTCTGTTGTAAGAAAGCCGGACGCTGGCTGATAGAGCAGCTATCACCAGGTCCACCTGCTTGCCTCCTCTCAATCTGGAAGCCGCCCCCGGTCACCGGCCGACCCCTCCTTGGTGGGGCTTCCACTCTCCCTGGCAGCTCCTGGCCGGCAGAGCCAATTGGGACACCCATGCCAGGACCCAGCCCCCAAGCACTGTCCAACAAGATGCCCGGGAAATGACAAAAACCGCCACCACTCTGCCCCTGCTCCAAATACGCAAATATGTCTGGAGGCTGGATGCCCTGCTCCCTCTGAGACAGCCCATCTCTGCGACGAGGCCCCCCGTATGCCAAACACCTATTTATTGAAATAACTCCTCCCCTCTAGGGGGGGAGGGGTGCAAAGGACTCGAAGAGCAGGATTCGGCTCTGGCCGAACTAGTGAACAACCGGGACAAGCAGTGAGAAGAGGCGCCACGTCCTTCCTCCAAGCTGTCCGTGTACGCTCCTGACCGATGGCCTTCTTTAAGCTCTGAACCATTCCGACCATTCTCAGTGTGAAGAGAAGCCCTCTCAGGGCACTGGGACAGCTGGGAGGTGGGGTGGCCCAGCTGAGAGCACCCTGGATTCCCTGGGATGCAGGGCTCCATGCCCAGGACACCGCAGGGCCCACAGCTGGCCCCGAGGGAAAAGGGTGTTGCTTAAGCGCACTTTTTGAGCAGCCAAGTCACAATCACAAAGTCAAGCCCAACATGAAAGGATTTACTAATTTACTGAGTTGCTCTGGGGAGGTGAAACACACAATTACTCAACAATGGTATTTTGCAACTCCAAGATGTAGATGTGCTAGAAAACGGATGAGTGCAACGCACAATTCGCGCAAGGCTGTGATACGATGCCTGTAAGAGCCCCGAGACAAGCCGTGTCACTCAGCCCACGTTTTCTTTTTTTTTTTTTTTTTAATTTTATTGGGGGCTCTTACAGCTACTACAACATTCAGTACATCATTTGTATCAAGCACATTTGCACACATATTTCCACATATATTTCCCAATATTTTCCACCTGAGCCCTTGATACAAGCCCCTTTTAAAAAAAACCCTCCCCTTTCCCTCCCCACCCTTTTTAAAAAAATTGATCATTTTATTGGGGGGGACAGCCCACGTTTTCAAGCCATGTAAAAATACCAGAGATACAGCGTCTCTACGAGGGAGCATCAAATGTCTGTGGGGAAATGGAATGAAGAGATGGGATTTCCCCCACTGTAACCAGGATGTCTTGATTTCCCGCCAGCCATGCTTGTGCAATGCTTTCTTTGACCTCCGTGTCCTCTTTAGAACTCTGCATATCGGCAAACCCTTGGCCCCCATTTTCACCCTAATGGGCTCTCTGAGCTGAATGATGCTTCTGCTGTTCTCTCGTCCTTAATAATGAGATGGAATTTTCCTACAGATTCTTTGAGGTGCCCTCTACTGGTTTCGGTCCATGGCGGCCCCCCCGGGACAGGTAGAATTGATCCATAGAATCTTCCACCGCTCATCCTGACTGGGGCTGATCCCCTGGCCTTTCTCCCATGGAGTCACCTGCAGCAGCCACCAAGTGTTTCACAGCTGGTGCCAACGGGCTCTGACAGACATCTGTTCAAAGCACCACGGTCAGCAGCGCATGGGTGACGGTGGCAGCTTGCCATCTGCTTGTGAAAGGTCCTGGATCGTCGGATCTCTGTGGGAATGAGATGGTGTTTCCGGGTGGAGAATTGGTGAGAGTTACCAGAACGGTCCTTAAGTTTACAGTACGGACAGTGCTGAGCACCCAGCTTGCAAACAAAACAAACAACTCTTTATCAACTTAGCACTTGGCTCTCGAAAGCTGGTAAAGGCAGGCTTCCGCACACCACTACAGGTCCCTAAAAATAAAGGCTGACTGCATGCTCTCGAGTCGATGCCCACTCACAGCGGCCCGAGAGGCAGGGCCGAACTGCCCCTGGGAGTCTGTGACCGGAACTCTTTACAGTAGGGTCCTCAAACTGCGGTCTGCCAAGGACATTTAATTATTCAACCCGCCGGGTGTTTTTACCGCCACCGCCCCGGGCTTGCTTACCAGCTAACTCATCCCAGGGCCGCAGTGAATTTGATAGTTGTTTCTTTAAAAACTATAGTCCGCCTCCCCAATTCTATCACATAAATCCAGCTAGACCAGGAGACGTACAGTGAAGTTGGAAACATGGGAAACTTCGGATAGATGATCCATCAAGACTAGTAATAGGAGTGGTAATTCCAGGAGGGTGGAGGGATGGAGGAATGGAGAGGGAGAACCAACTTCAGGGATCTACACGTAGCCTCCTCTCTGGGGCACGGACAACAGGGAAGTGAGTGTGGGGACACATTGTACAGTGTACAGGATGAAAAAATAATTTGTAAATTACTAAGGGTTCAAGGGGAAGGGGGGGAGGAAGGGTAATATAGGGAGCTGATACTGGGGGCCTGGAGGGAGGGAGAATGTTTTGAGAGTGATGATGGCAACGGGTGTGTAAAAGTGGCCTGCATACAACTGATGTTGTTAGGGATGGTGATGGGAGTTGTAGGGCCCCCCCCAATAAAATGATTCATTAAAAAAAGGGGGGGGAGGGGGAAGAGGAGGGTTTTTTTTTTCTTTTTTAAAGAGGAGCTTGTACCAAGGGCTCAAGTGGAAAATGTTGGGA
>PVJH01039470.1:0-16396 GCA_004026705.1 Nesogale talazaci | reverse complement strand
ACGCACGCTCAGCACTCCTCACCCAGAACTCAGCCCGGCCACTGTTCTTCTTGCAGCGCTCGGCCAGCACGGACACGCCCACAGTCACTTCGGACAGCGGGTCCTCAGCCGCCCGCATAAGCACAATCTGGATGACGCGACCCTCGTAGATGTGGGCGTCGAAGGATGACTTCCACTCGGGGTACATGGTGGGCTTCTTCTGCACCAGCGTCTTCCCACGCTCTGCAAAGGCAGGCAAGTTGGGGGGCCCTTGGGACTCACACACACCAGGACAGCTCTCCCTCCTGAAGGGCCCAAGGTCACCGCCGCAGTCATCGGACCCCAAGACCACCAGCCGGCCTTCCCAGCCTGTGAGCACAGCACTGTCCCTGGGCTGCCTGCAGCTTCCCCAGGCAGAGACTTGGCACAGTGCAGAGGGAGGCTCTGCCAAGACCCAAGGGAGGGACAGAAGCTTTACCTGGTGAGGATGCTCCAGACTGACCCCCAGTGGGAGGCAGGTACCGCCTGTGGGCTTCCTCATCACAGGACTCACTGCCTGGTGAAGGGCCACCCTCCAGCCTGCCTATGAGCCCACATCCCAAGAGGGCACAGCCAAGCCAGGCCTGGAGCACAGCTGCCCCCCCCCGCCCCCCCCCCGCCCCCCCGCACTCACCACAGACAGCAGACAAAAGGAACCAGCTGGCTATGGGGGCCCAGAAGGGGTCCGTGGCCTCTGACTTTGTGTGCACAGCTGGTTGGACGAGGAGCCCCTAGACCCCAGTGTCCAGCCCCCGGCCACCCACATGCAGCACACCTGTGCTCAGTGCCTCCTTCATCTTGACGGCGCAGAAGGGCTGGCCGGCCTCGTCCTCCACCTGCGTGGGGCCCAGCTCGTAGGAGTTAAAGGTGATGCGTAGGAATGGTGCCATGGCGAGGCCTGCGGAGAGGATGGGCGAGGCAAGGTGGCCTGGTGGGCTTGGGCTGGGGACACAAGTGGGAGCCACTGCCCGGCGGCCTGGTGGAAGCTAGATGCCAGTGTTAGAGGCTGAGCTTTGATCCAAGTCTGGATGGGTGGCCTCCCTGGCAAAGATGGATGACGTGGGGGACAGCAGGCACCAGCTGCTCTGGGACGGCCGCTTCTCACCAGGCTCCCTAGGCCAGGGCACCCTCCTTCACACCTCTCCAGAACCTAACTGGGTCTGTGGCACCTGTCACCCCAAGTCACTCCCTGGGATCACCCAGGGCCTCCCTCAGCACCCAACTGCCGGCACCTACTGCCTGCCAGGCACCTCGTCTGTGCTGTGCCCTGTGCCTCCGCGGCAGGAGTGGCAGAGAGCGGGGCCTTCGGCCCACGCAGCCCCAGAGCTTCCTGGCTCTCGGAGCAGACTTCCTGCTGGTTGTCAGCCTGGCAGTCACCCAGTGCCTCCTTCCGATGGGGGAACGAGGAGATGGCGGCCTGCAGTGGGGCAGCACCCGGGGTTCCTGAGCCAGGCCCCGCAACCTCCTGGAAGGCGCTCCCTTTCAAACGGTTCTTTCCCCAAATGTAAAACTAAACGATGCAACTGTCAAATAGCCCCCAGGCACCCGCACGCCAAAGCGGACTGTGGACAACAGAGCAATTTGTTTTAAATGACTGAATGCGCGCTCACAGGCAGCGAAGGAAGCCGGTGCCCGGGCACGTGTCCTGGCGGCCATGCCTCCTTGGCCCACAGGAGGCGGCCACGGGCCTTGCAGACAGCTGCTCCCGTGGGTGCTGCCTGTGCCCAGCACAGGAGCTTTGGGACATCCATGGAAAACATCACAGCGCTAGGGCTTTCTTCCCCAGCCCTCGCAGTGTTTGGGAGTGGACTCTGGCCAGTAGGCACCCCACCAACACACACAGCCGCCTATCAAGTCCTGATGACCTTACGGGAAACCCTGACCACAGCACACAGCCACAGCAGAAGGGCAGGCCCCATCCAGCCCCTGCCCTGCGGTTCCTACGCATGGGAGGTGTGTGAGGGTGTGAGCCCAGGCCCCCAGTCTGAGCCTGGCCAGGTGAGCAGGGAGGGAGGGCCCTGAGCCCCGGGATGGAGTGTGTGCATGGTGCGAGGTGCAGGGCTGAGCCTGTGTGCAGCAAGTGACCAGGCTGGTGGTCAGTGGGCAAGCCTCTGGGTGAGTCGGTCATGCCACCAGGCACCAGGACACCCTAGCCTTCCTGCCAGCCCTGGCCAGGGGGTTCTGGACATCAAGTGCCTGGATGAGTGCTCCTGGGTGGGGGGTGGGGGCAGAATAACCAGTCACGTCACAGCTAAGCCTCACACCTGCTTCTGAACAGCTACCTGTGAGACCCCGGTGGGAGACTACCAACTCAGAGTGGGCACTTCGGGATGAGAGATACCAGTGGGTCAAGGTGCTACAGGGACAGGCTCCTGAGAGTCACCTGGGCAGGTAGCAAAATGACATCAGCTGCCTGAAGCCAAGACCCTACGCCAGCATCAGTTGAGCTGTGGGCACTGGATAGACCTGTGCATAGAGATCCCACATCCCAGAAGAAGAACGAATGAGAGCCCTCAGTTCAAGGTTGTCATGAAAGTGCACAGGTCAGGGACCTTGGGCCCCCATCATCCCCACATCTGGGCAGCCATCCTGCTGCCCGGCAGCCAGGAGGGCAGTGCCGGTATCTGGGCCCCCTTCTCAGGCTGAAAATCCTGTGTCCAGAAGCAGAGCTGCCCACCCCTGGGCCTGGGTGGTTCAAAACCCTGCCCCCCCAGCTCCCCCTCCCCTCAGACCCTGGCCTGGCTGGCCTACATGCTCCAGTTGCCCCAGCCGTCAGCCTGCCCCGCAGGAGGAGCTGCAGAGAAGCCCCAGTCCTCAGGCTGGGCTGCAGTGGTCACCCTCGGAACAGCTGTCACTCACTGAAGCTCCTGGATGGAAGACCATCTGAGCCGGCCCAGGTCTGAACCGGCACAGTCAGAGCACATACAGGGGGCCGTGGTCTGTGAGCCAGCCCCCAGGACAGCGCACCACAGTCAGGGCTGCTCCGACTCCCTATGACTAAAACTAGGGCGTGGGCCCTGGCCAGGTTCCACCACCTCCTTGCCTCAAGTGATACCACCTGGACCCCAGGAGGGAGAAAGACCCAAGGAAACAGCCCTTTCCCATGACTGCAAGGCCCTCAGAGAAGACCAGGCCCTCTCTGACCTAGCGGCCCCAGCCCCACTCCGACCCGCGCCCACGGTCCAAGGTGAGGCACCCTCTGGAGCAGGATCACGGGGCTGGGGTCACAGGGCTTGGCGTGACCTCCTGAAGTGCTGTTCTCCCCTGAAGCAGCCTGGACCGCTGCTGGGCTCTGACGGGCCGAGCTCACTTTATCCCCACCCACAGCTGGGCACTGGGAGCTCCCCCAGTGAAGAACCGGGTTCAGGGAGGGTGAGCAACGTGGCCAAGGTGGCACAGGGCCACCAGAGGGGCCTGCCGGGGGCGGGTGTCAGGCCTACCAGGAAGGGCCCATGTGAGCAGCAGCACTGAACAGGGTGAGGAGGTCACAAGGTCACCCAGCAGGGAGAGGTCACAGGACAGGGTCTGCCTGCCCCCTGGAACTGGTTCCATGCCCAACCCAGGGGAGCTCCCACATACTGTAAAATGAGGGGTCACAGACCCCTGAATCTCTCTGCCTTCCGGTCCTATTGCCCAGACCCACCAGCCTCTCACACACACACACACACACACACACACACACACACACACACCCGGGAGGGAGGGGATGGAGAGGACAGGTGAGCACAGACCTGAGGACCGGCTGCCTGAGACCCTCATCCTTGAGACCAGGGCCACCAGCCCCGTCCCCACTCAGCCCCCAGGCCACAGCCGAAGGCCAGGCCGGGCCGGAGCAGGCGGGCCACCTCCTCCAAGGCAAAGGGAAGCTGCTCCCAGCCAGTGCAGGGCAGTGGCAAGGCCAGCTGCAAGGTGACAGGTGGCCCTGCCAGTCAGAGCATCCAGGCACAGAGGGTGGCACACCAGTGGGGACAGGAAGAGGCACGCCTGAGAGTCCCCCAGAACAGAAAGTCCCTTTGGAGGTTTTCTCTAATGTCCACGTGGACCCTGCCTGAGAAACACCCTGTGGCCAGGGAAATAAAGCCCAGCGGGCACAAACGTCTCCAAGGGGTGGTCCGCAGACGGGGGCATGTCCGGCTCCTCGCTGTGCAGCGGAGAAACTGAGAAACTGCAGCAGGCTTGCAGGACCATGGCCCCTTCCCCAGTGGCTGGTGCTACCTCACAGGCCACAGGGTGACACGGCTGGACAGCACGGTGCACTGAGGCCGGAGAAGACAGGCGCTGCGCCGTGGGGAAGGGCAGGGCACGAGTATGGAGGGGCTCCCGAGAACGCCCACCAGAGCAAGGTGCAGGGAAGCTGTGGGCCGGGCTCCCTGACAAGTCACCGCACAGTCTTCTGCTCACACTGGCAGGCCTTGGGGGCAGCCCACCCACTAGCCACGGGGGTGGGTGTCACCTGCTGCTGACCAAGACCAGGTGGGGGTGGGTTCTCCTGGGGTATGAACTTACGGTCCAGCTCACATGCGCTTGAGAGCAAGGCAGGAGGGTGACAGGGCAGGGGTGCAAGCCAGCAGGCAGCCACTTAGTGCGCAGGGCAGGGCAGGGAGGGAGCTGAAGGGCGGGGCGAGTAGGGAGGTGGCAGGCGCCTGGCTGGGAGGCTGGCCTCTCTGATGGCCTTCCCAGACGGAACCAGTCTAGGGTTGCTCAATCCAGGAACTGGGCTGTGCTGAAGGGGCAGACAGCAGGAGCCTGATAAGACCCTCCAAAAGCCCATCTATTAGTCCCTGTGTACTAGGCCCTGTGCCCCCAGCCCCTGTGCCCTCAGCCCCTGTGTACCAATCCCTGTGCTCTGGCCCTGGCCTGAAAGGAGACTAGAGGTTCTGGTTTTAGCTGGTGGTCAGGTTCCAGGCCGGGGATGGTCCCCACACCTGTTCCTCCCCAGGACTGACTCCTAAGCCCCCCACAGGACTCCCGACTTGCCCCACCCCCAACCCCCAGCTTGGCTGCCCTGCTCTACTCCCCTTTCCCAACAGCCTCTCAACAGTCAGGGTCAGTACCATTACTCCTGGCCGCCTCTCCCCACAGCCTGGAAGCTGATGGTCCCACAGAGAAAGCTCCGCCAAGCCAGCCCTGCTTGTGTCACTGACAAAGCCCTGGCCAGGCGTCCACTCTGCTCCTGCAGCCCCTTCGGAAGCAGTCCCAAGGGCCCCGCCCCTCCTCTGGCAGGTGCTGGAACTGCTCTGAGGTGATGGGGTCTGCGTTTGTGGTCAGAGCCCATCCGCTGGGAGCAGAGAAGTGACCAGAGATGGGGTAGTGGACATCACCCCTAAAAAGCCCATGGAAGTCTTAGGCCTTCCCTGGGAAAGCGCAGGCATGTGGCAGTGTGATTGTACACAATGGAGTGGGGACCCAGGAAGGTAAGACCGCTGGCCCTGCCCTCCAGGGATCCTGGAGGGGACAGTCACATACATATGTAGTGACCACAGTCTCACAGGCCATGGGCTGAGGAGAACAGGGTTGGGTGGGGAGTGGAACGGGCTGGGGCTGCTGGCTGGGTGGTCCGGGAGGGCAGGGCATCACCAGCAGTGGGGCCTGGGCTCCTGCCTACCCGGCCAGCAGACAGACAGGGCACAGTTCACAGTACGCACAGTACTCTGTCCCCAAGGACTCTAGGACCAGGGAAGCTCTGTACTCAGCCACAAAGGGGAGGGGGTCCCTGGTACCCCTGAGCGGGGACAAAGACCCCTTCATGGCAGAGCCAGAGGCTGCAGGGACAAGGAGGCCCTGCAAGGGAGGGGCATGGTGGGGCTTCTCCCAGCACCACCTCCATGTGTGAGGGCAGCGACCCAGTCCAAACTGAACGAACACCACACACACACACACACACACACACACACACACAGAACGGGCAGAGAGCAGAGCCTGCGATCAGGCAGTCCCGCTGTGGAACACACAGCTGTGGGCACAGATCCACACACCCCTATGGCAACTCATGTCACACAGCAGCACAGCCCACGTGCCGGCTTTCATGTCCAGATGCCACCCACACAGACCACCCTTGGCCCCAGCCTCCAGGTCCAGCACCAAGGTCCACACCTGTCTTCCCACTGCTGCCCTTGGGCGGGCCAGGAGACAGGCAGGTGGAGGGCGGTGAAGAAAGTCCCCGGGCAAAATCCAAAGTGTGAAAGGGAAGGAAGGAGGGACGGGCTGAGCTGGCCACACTACCCGCAGCTGTCGGTCTGCTCACAGGCTCCTGTCCGCAGTGCAGAGGCCGGGCCAAGGGTCTCAGGTACTGTCTCAGCTGGAAGGCACATGGAAAGCAGGCGGACTTGCACCTGGGAGGTGGGGGTGGTCCTGCCAGGCCCCTCACACGACCCCCACTGTGCCTCCAGGCTGGGCAGAAAGTGGAGGGACAAGGGGGAGCAGCTGCCCACAGCCACATAGCCCACAGGGCCGAGCGGGGCCCACACTCATCCAGTCTTAGCAGAAAAGAGTCACTCAGGGCCACCCCCACTCCCGCTCAATGAAAATTAAACTCTTTACGACCACTTATATCCCAGACGGGGGCAAGCGTCACAGGGGACTGCTCCAGGAGTCCTGGTGTGGGCGGGGTCCCAGCTGGCTGATCAGTGGTTCAGAACCACCGGCTGCCCTGCACAACCCGGGTGCAGTTTTCTGCTCCTGGAAAGGCCTGCCTCGCCCCAGAAATCCACAGGGGCTGTTCAGCCCTGCCTTCAGGTTTGGGACCCCCTCCACTACCACCCCATCCACCCCCCCACCCACACACCTAGGGGCAGTATCTCCCACAGAGCTGGCCCCAAGCCCTGCCCTATGGGCCCAGAGGCTTCCTCCTCCAGGGCCCCCAGCTTTCTCAGTTGTTAAGAACAGCCTGCATTGCAAGACCATGGATCCTGCTGCACCACCCCCGCCCCCACCCCCATCCTGGGGCCTGGTCGAGACAGAAAGGGGCTCGTCGCCCCACAGCGGGCAGCGCTGAGGGCCAGGAGACGCAGCAGTGCCCCAGAGGCAACGGCCATCGCCACTCAGCTCTGGCTGCCCTGGCAACCAGAGGCCTCTGCTTCCTGCCCTCAGCTGGAATGGGGCTCCCTGCAACCACCCAGCCTGCCCAGGGCACCCCAGGCAGCCACTAACCAGTGCCCCCATGCCTTGATAATGGGAGGCCCTTGTGCTTTCCCCAGCCCTCATACCTGTGCACCCCGGGATGCTCCCCTACCTGGCCCCAGCACCGACAGTCCATCCCGCAGACACCTGATCCAGCCCAGCCCCTGCCTGCTCGGTGGTGCCTGTTTACACAACAGGGCCCGAGACATGATCCAAAGCTTCCGGTTGTTGTGAAAACAGGACTCAGCCACCACAAGTCTGCCCTGTACCCCCAGCTCCCCCCGCCCCCCCCAGGCACCTTGGCAGGGACCTTTGCAGGCCGGGCCGGTGGCCTTCCCTCATGTACAATCCAGCCTAGTGCTGAGGCTCAAGGCCTCTCCATGTCCCCCTCCCCGCGCCCAAACTCCACAGCCCCGGCTCTGCCTTTCTGACCCCACTCAAACATGGTCAAAGTGCTCTCCAGCTCCTCACAGCCCTGATACCTGAGGGGGGCGGGGGGGGGGGGCTTCCACACTCCCTGCTTGCCCTTTCTGTCTTTGCATATATCCTGAAACCTGCCACTGCAATCCGCCCCCCCCAACTGCCCTGAGTCTGGACCTCATTACTCCCTGCCAGGTCACCAGGGCTTGACTAGCTCCGCCCCTGGGCAGCTTGGAGAAAGTGGGCTTCCAGCAGTGCCTCAGACAGGTGAGAACAGAGACCTCCTGGGCTGCTGTCCCCCACGCAGCCCTGCCCACTCCAGTCACAAGCACCCCTTTGCTTCCCTGAGCGCCCACAGTCCTCACTTTGCCACATACCCCCGCCAGCCTGCCGACAACTCGATCAGGCCTCAGGTGGCCCTCCAGACCTGCCCACGTCACAGCCAAGGGCAAGGGGACATGGTCTGACCAGCCTGCTCTCCCTGCCGCCTGCAGGGCTCCTCTCTGAAACTCACGCACGGCCTTGCTGACCCCCAGCCCCCCCAGCCCTGGATGGTGAGGGCGGAAGCTCAGTGCAGCCCGCGCTGGACTGGCCTTCGGTGTGTCCCTGGGCCAGGCAGGGCCGAGAGAGGTATTCCTAGTCCCCTCCCCTCCCCCGCCCCCATCAATCCCAGACACCACCCCCTTCCCAATGCAGACTGGCCCCTTGGGTACTGAAGGGTAGTCTGTCTACCCCCACCCCCCAGCCACATGGCAGCTCCAAGCCCAGGGGCCTGCAGGGGTCAGCGTGGGGGAGGGAAGTCCAGGGAAGTCTGAGGGGGCAGTGGGCAGCTGTGGCTAGCCTCGGCATCCTTTCCTCCCTTTGAGAGAGTGAGGGGAGGCAAGCAGGAGGGGCTGGGCTGCAGAGGGGGCTTCGGACCTCCTGAGCTGCCAGAAGCCCCTGGAGCGGAAGGAAGGGAAAGAGCAGCTTGCCAACAGCGACTGACGGACGCTCAGCGCTTCACGGCTACGGCGCCTCTGAAGGGACAGCCGAGCACAGTCCCAGCAACTCTGCATGCGTGACCTGCTTCCTGTACACCACCACGTCCCACCTGTCAGCTGGGGAAACCAAGGCCCAGCAGAGCCGGACCCAGGCTCCCTGAACATCCCTGCAGTTGATTCTGGTGCACGGCACCCCCTCCCTCCCCGCAGGAAGCCTTTGTGGAAGCAGACGGCTTTGAACTGGAGACCTTTCATTAGGCAGCTGAGCACTTTAACCACTGCACCACTCAGACTCCGACCCAGCTGTGTGGTGTTGCCTAGCTCCACGGGGCACCAGGCCGGCAGTGGTTCATGCCCTGAGCAAGGGGAGGATGTGGGGGCTCCAGGAGGCCCTCATTGCCTCAGCCCCCCATCCTCAAACCTCCAAGTCCGATTCTGCCCGGCCCAATGCCAGTACCACCAGCCCTGCAGTAGAGAGGCTGGCCAGACACCACTGCTGTCGGCAGGCCAGGCGGGGGTGGGGCGGGCCGTGGACAGAACACTGGTCAGTCCCATTCCGAAACCACTTCCTGGGCAGCTCACAGGAAGTGGGCCTCCAGCAGTGCCTGACAGCCTGGCTGCTCCCCTAGGCCAGGCCTCGGAGAGTGACCGGAGCTCCGGAGAGAACAGAGAGCACCAGTTGGAGGACCCAAAAACCTGCTCCCAGCAGGCATGGGTGCTGCGGGGACCCCCAACCTGTCTGCAGAGCACCCCTGCCCTGTGACCACAGGCAACCCACTTCCCCCTCTGTGGCAGATGCCACCAACAGTGCCCGCCGCTGACATGGCCTCCCTACTCCTGGCCCGCCCCCAAGCTAGGTTCCCGCTGCAACGGAGATTGAAGGGGGTTCAAAAACAGACAGGTGTGACTGGGCTGTGACCCTACATGTGAACACGCGAGTAGTATGTGCAGGCAGGTGACTCCACCCACCCAGGCCCCCATGATCCATGCAGCCAGTGCACCTCACAAGCACAGCCGGTCTCTAACTCCCACAATGCCACGTGCACACACGCAGGCCAGGTGGGGGGCAGGTGGGCGTTTAAAGTGGGAGAGCTGCCTGACACCCTTCCCCCCCTGAAATGGGCTTCTTTCCCAGCTGGCTGAAGGTGAAAATCATCCGCAGACAAGCTAGTGAAGGCCTATGAGGTCCCTGAACTCCTGCCCCCCACGAAGGTCAGGTTCAGGGAGCCTGACTAGTCAGTTCTAGGCGACCCCAGGACCATGTAGGAGCCCCACAACCAGCAGGGGTGGATGGGGGGAGGGCTTCAGAAGAAAGACCACCTCTTTACATTCTCCTGATGCACCCCCCACCCCAGCATCACCTCCTGGTCCCATCCCCACCTCCTCACAAATCTCACACACAAGGTCTCCCCAGAATATCGAGGACAGGGCAGGGACGAGGGTCCCTTTTCAGGCCCCAGAGAAGCTGCGGGGCTGCAGGGATGGTGGCTGGAGAAGGGATGGGGTATAGAACTGAGCTGTCTTGGGCCAAGAGCTGGAAGCCCAGATCCGTTCTCAGTTCAGCCCCCACACCCACACTGTGGAGTCCAGGACAAAGCCTGTCCCTGGGTGAAGGGATGAGAAGGCTGATGTGGCCACCACCTCACACTCGTGTATACCCCTCCCTCACTCACACACACACACACACACACACACACACACACACACACACACACTGACCAGCACAGGGTCTCTGTTGCTCACCCAAACACTGAGAGGTCCCACTGGGTCTCCAAGTTCCACGTCCAAGGGATTCCCCCAGCCAGGTAGCCCCCAGTGGACAGGGCAAGCCAGGACCTCTTGTGGATGCCCAGGTCACACCCAGAACCTGGATTCTGTGAGCATCCCACAGTGGAAAACGAGGGGCATAAACACTGTCCATCTGCCTGTAGGGTCTAGGCCTACCTGTGGTTCCCAGCTCCCACTTGTCCCTAGCCCTTGCTCCTGTTGCAAAGGCTCCAAGGAGCACGACAGAAGCAGGTCTGCCATCCTAGCCCAGGGCTGGCTCCCAGCAGACCTGCAAGGACAGGACAGAGCAGGCGTGCCGGGTGGCACAGACAAAAGGCTCTGCCCCTACACCGGCCCCAGCACGGCAGCCCAGCCCAGCTCGGCCACAGGGCACGCAGCCTTCTCTGCTGACATGGGGTCTCAGGCCCTCCTTTTCTTGGGCACTGGCTGTGTATCCACTCCAAGCTAAGAGGAGGAACAACGTGTCCCTGCCTTGGCAGAGTTTCCAGTCTGGCAGGGAGGCCCACAAGACACGCATGAGAGAGCTGGTTCTGGCCCTCCCGTGCCCTCACTCTGCGGCCGTGGGCAACTCATTTCCAAGAGCCCATTTTCCCATCTTCAGAAATGGCCGTACTGGTGCACGTCTCCTCTGCGGGAGGCTCCGCTGAGCTGATGTGCCCGTCCTACTGAGAGCATCAAACAGAAGGCTCTTCGTTCCTGCTTTTGTTCTCCTCTTACAGTTCAGGAGATTCCCAACTATGTCATGAACGTCCCCACTAAATGGCAAGAGGGCACTAGCTCACAGTCACAGAGACGCTGCTGGTGCCTACTGGCCCTATGGGTTTCCGAGGCTGTCACGCATTGTGGGTGCAGAGAGCCGCGTCTTTCCCCGTGGAGGGACTGCTGGTCTCCAGCTGCCAAGCCTGCACCAGCATTAGCAGTTCAACTTGGAGCCGTGATGCCATCAGGGCTCCTTGGGAACACTGAGGCCCGGACACACTGGAAACCGGGACTGGCCAGGCAGTGGCCGGGAGGCTGCCTCACCTGAGCCTCTCTGTCCAGCAGGCCCTCACCAGATGCGAGCCCCTCCCTCAGCTGGGGACTCCCATCTCCACTCACTTCGGGGGTTGGGGGTGCAGCTTCAGGCTTTCTTTTCTCGCCTGCACTGTAAACTATTTCTAATTTTAATTTAAGCTCCAATTAGCTGTGCCGGCTAAACGGTGTCAGTGCCTTGCAGTCACAGCGGCTCCAAGTGACCGCTTCCTTGCCCACCTTCTCTCCCACCCTGCAGCTGGGATTCAGGGTTGGGCTGAACAGGGCTGGGGGCTGGGGTCTCTGTCAGCCCCTGTGTCCTCTCACCAGCCACCTGGTCAAAGAGGGGAGAGATAACATCAATAAACAGTGTCCCAGGGACAGGAAATTGGGCTCGTGATTCTCTGGGCTTCCATTAGCACTGCTCCCAAGAGACGGGCTTACATGGCGGGGGTGTGGTCACAGAACAAGACTTCCTAGGCGCCCGGCACTCATTCCAGCCAAGGCTGCACTAAGGGGCCTTTGACACAGAACCTCTATGCTCCAAACCATCTCTTCCTCTCTGTCTGAGACAAACTGCTCCATAGAGAGGCCCAGCTCTGGGCCCGTGCTCCCTCAGAGGCCAGTGAGCACTAGGAAACAGTCTGTTCTGGGTCCAGGGTCTGAGGTCTGTCACTCCAGTACAAACCCCAAGATTTGCCCCCAACCCCCACACTATCTGGCAACTTGGGGGAGCAGAAAGCCGTGGAGGACAGGGGTCCAGCCGTTCTAGACTCTCCAGAGCCAGCTGTGTGCACACCTACCCTCAGAGAGGGCCACAGGGGCACGCTGGGGTTCTCATGCACCCCCTCCCACATACACACACACACACACACACACCACGGTCACCCAGCACAGGGACCACATACCTTGTCATGCCCTCGCCTCTCCTCCTGCCACCAACACCCAAGCTCAGTCACGCTCGGTTTCCCAGCTCACACACTTGCAGTTTCACACAGTCAGACTGTGTCCCGCCAGTCATCCGTTCCCCTCCTAACCCCACACCACCACCAGCTCACCCAGCCACAGCCCTGTCACACACCGAATCCCTCACACCGCCCCAAGCCAGGTGGTGGTCCACCAAACACCCCCTCACACCACACACACAAACCATACAGCTGCCCTCTGCTGCCTGGTCAGCCTGGTCCCAGTGGCTCCATGGCAGAGGACACAGCTCGCACATGTGTGCTCAGAGCCGCCCTCACACAGCCTAGCCTGGTGAAGTGGCACCCTTCAACGAATACTCAGTCGTCCACATGGCTGGTGGGTCGCCAGGACACAGCTGGCACACAACTCGCAAGGCACAGCATCTCTGGACACACGAGCACACAATGAAGGGGGTGTTAAACGGGTCTCTAGTAATCAAGACCACACTGAGACCTGGTGCACACACAGCGCTGAGGACACACAACCAGACGCACACATGCACACAGATCACACATGTTAAAAGGGACGCACACACAAGTCACAGAAAAGTGGTAACACAACATACTCACACAGGCGACCCCGGAAAAGGCGTCAATGCCCATGCTTATCGGATGGGGACCAGAGAAGGTACCCCACTACCCACACATACCCAGCTCCCTGATTTAAGGGGGCGGGGCTGGGAAAGGGGGGTGGTCTGACCACGCAAGGTCCAGCGCTCGGGGATGGCAGGCATACCTGCCCCCTTTTGACCCCCTCCTCACCTGCAGGGTCGCAGCCTGAGAAGGCAGGCGGGGGCTGGGTGGCACCCGAGGAGAAGAAGGCCGAAAGGAACAGAAGGGCGGGGTGGAGGCTAGAGCCACGCCCAGTCCAGAGACAACAGGGTGTGAGACTGAGAGAGATACCGAGACTGAGAAAGAGAGAGCGAGCGAGCGAGCCAGCGGGGACGCGGCCCAGCGGGCAGCTGGCTTCGACCCGCCCGCGGGAGAAAACGTGGGGCCGGGGGCCGGGTGGGGGCTGGGGGCGCGGCTCCCAGAGGGCAGGACCCCGGGGGTGAGGGAGCCGGCGGTGCTCGCAGGGCGAAGGGCAGGCACGGGCCGGCGAGTGGCGGACGGGCCCCCAAGGAAACTCGGGAGGGACGCTCCGCGGACAGGGGCTGCGAACCGCGCTCGGAGGCCTCGGGCCCCGCCGTCGCTTCGACAGTCGGGAGGCCGGCGGGGGCCCGGGGGACGGGGACGGGGGGGGCCTTGGCGCGCGCGCGGCGGGACTTTCGCCGCCTCGGGCTCAGTTCCTGGGTTTCGGAAAGGGGAACCGGAGGCGGGGAGCGCGGACGGAGGGGACGGAGGGAGGGAGGGAGGGCGGGGGGCGGCGCGCCCTCCGGGTGGCCCGGATCCCCCCCGCGCCCGGGCCCGGCCCCCACTCACCTCCCGGCGCGGGGCCAGGCGCCTGGGGTCGCGCGCCTGGGGGGTCTGCTCCGGGCGCGGCCCCGGGGCGCGGGCGCGCGGGCGGGCCTCAGAAGTCGGCGCGGGCTCGGACCCGGGTGGGCCCGGGGGCCGGTGAGCTACGACCCGGCTTTCTGCTCGGCGGGCGGACGCCGGGGGTCGCTCGGAAGCTCCGGGCCGCCGCTGCCTCCTGCTCTGGCGCCTCAGCACACGGAAGTGCGAGGGGGCGGGGAGGCGCGACCTCACCCAGGTGCCGGCCAGCCCCGCCCCACTCGGGCCCCGCCCCCGGCAGGCCCCGCCCCCGCAGACGGGAGCCCCTGGTCCCGTGCCTTTCCGCCTGCTTCTGTGCGGGTCAGGGTGTCCGGCGCGCTCTGCCCTCCCGGGGCCACTTCATCCTCTTGCCGGTCTCTAGCGCGCGCTGCAACCCTGAGACCCGTCCCATTTCACCGAGGAGGGCGCTGAAGTTCAAGAGGGGTGCCCTTTCTTCCTAGCACTCGGATTCCGGAGGCGCAGGCGGGGGTTCCCCAGATCCTCGTGCCTGTGCCATGTCCGCGCCCCTCGCCCACGCCCGGGACTCCCCGAGGGCCAGCTGGCCCGCCCAGCCAGACCTCGATTTTGCCTTCCTGTTGGCTGGAGCACGGACGCCGCCCAAGGGCTAGGTCCCGGCCACCAGGCCTACCCCCCAAGTTGGAGCCAGGACCGCTCCCAGGCAAGCGGTTCTGGGAGGGTCAGATGGCTGGCTGCTGAGAACACGATTCCCCAGGCCACCGCTCGCCTGCCTTGCTGCCCCTGGAGGCTCAAACAGAACCTGGTTATTGGCCTTACCTCATTTCCTCACTCATTATTCATTCACGAATGTCCCCTGAGCCCAGGGCTGGGGCACCAGGTGGGCTGGGCAACCCATTGCCTTGACTGCTAAGGTCACAGAAGTGTGATGACCATACTCATCCAAAAGGAAAACATCTTTCAAGGGAAGCAGAGTGCCCAGGCACCACCAAGGGAAGATGAGGACGGGCAGGGCCGCTTTGGGGGTGGAGGCCGGCGGGACAGGAGGAGAGGCAGGGAGCAGTCCGTGCAGCAGAGCCCCAAGCTGAGCCGGGCCCATGACAGAGACAGCCAGCACTGTGTTCTTCTGAAGAAGCAGAAAGGTAGGTGGTAAGAGCTATTATCTGAGATGGGGTGTCAGAATCAGGTAGGTTTCTGGGGGGATAAATGGGGCAGAGAGACTACAAGACAGTATAGATAGGCTTGGTGGAGGACAGAGGAACTGCCTGTTGTTCACTTGGTAGACCACCAGTTGGGGTCAGGCCAGAGAAGTGGAGAAAGTGGGGCTGGGCTGTAGGCCTGAGGGGGGGAGGGGGTGCAGTGAACACCCACCCCACCTCCACTCACGGGAGACAGGAAGGTCTCAGGTTGTGTGCAGACAAGGTGGGAGTCTGAAGACAGAAAAACGAGAATGATTCTTCCCCTGGTGGTGACAGTTGGGGGTGGCAAGAGGGTGGGGAAGGCAGTGGCAGATACCCTACAACACAGGAGGAGGGGGATCCCGTTTGAAAACCCGACAAAGTCACAGCCAGGCTCCTCGCCCTGACACCTGTCCCCTTGTCCCTTCAGGATGGCCTCTTTCCACCAGGTGCATGCCTTGACCACACTGGACTGCCATTTGAGAAACAGTCCGTGTCTTCTCGTCACTGTGCCTTTTACACGCTGCAGCCGGGGCCCAAGGTCCTCCCTGTCCCTGCCCCTGTCCCTCACACCACTCTTTGCCTCACTAGTGTCCACTCAGATGCCACCCTGGCCGCCTCTCCACACAGTCTGTGCCGAGGCATTTAGGGCATCTTGTGTTCTGGCTGCTCACCCTGACCAGGGCTGCCCTTGGACGCAAGTGATAGGAAGGTGAGCCTTAGGTGACCTTTGCCCACCTGGGCTTGGGCTTCCCTTCTGGCTCCTTCATCTAGGCTCACAGCAGCTAATACAGCCTCTCCTTCAACATCAACAATAGGTCCACACTGTGCCAGGGCCTGCTGGGGAAGGGCTCCCAGACCTTTGCTCCCTGCCTTCCAATTGGGAAACTAAAAAGAAAGAAAACAATGATCATCTCTGAAGGGACTTCCCAAGAGCCAGGCCTGGAGCGGGGTGTTGGGTGTGTGGTGCCCGACCAGTGATCAGGACTCTTGGGCTGAGGGCCACTGTGAGTGCGGGTTGTAACCACAGCAAACGGAGGCCCATGTCACTAAGGTGAGTGAAGCCCCTTGCCGAAGGGTACACAGCCTAAAGGGAAGAAGCAGGACTCAGGCTGAGGTCTGTCCCCTCTGGCGTCCACGCTCTTCATCTGGGCCCTCCCTACTACTGACCCTTGGGACAAGTAATTCTTTGTTGTGGGGACTGTCTTGTGCATGATAGGAAGTTTAGAAGCATCCTTCCCTCTACCCAGTAGATTCCAGGAGCAAATTTCCAAGTTGACACAAACCCCCAAAATACCTCCAAATATGGTCAAGTTCCCCCAAATCACTGCCCCAGTCCGTTCCCCCTAGGGCAGGGAACAGCCTCCCAAAGAGTTCCCAGGCTATGAATCTTCACAGGTGCAGCGGGCTGCTACGTCTCCCCCCTCAGGCGACTCCCTGCCATGGAGTCCGGCCGCTCATGGAGACCTAG
>PVJH01039469.1:0-16900 GCA_004026705.1 Nesogale talazaci | reverse complement strand
GGGGGGGGCCCGGGAGGGGGCGGTGGGAAGACCCTGGACAGAGGAAGTAAACAAGAGAGCTACCACGGAGGTGGAAGGTGATACTGCTGGGAACCAGCCCCCTCAGACTTTCCACTGCGAAGCGAAACTGCGAGTTCTGGGGTGTGGGGGGGCAAGGGGAGGGGAAGTGGGGAAGGTGGGGGGCCCTGGGAGCAGCACACTGGCATCCCAGCTCACACAGTCTGCTTGCTTCCACTCTGCTCTCTGCTGCTGCCCTGCCCAGGTCCCTGGGACACCCGCAGCCACCATCCCTCCCCTAGTCTCAAGCTGCCTGAGCTGGCTAGCTTCTCCCTGGGGTCCAGCTGGCAGTGGTGGGTGGTCTCCCTTCCCCTCTCTCTCCAGACTCCTCTCCCACTCTTCTTCCTCTAGACAACCCTCCCCTCCCCCCCACCTTTTCCCTTTCTGACCTCCCTTTGGAGGGCTTGGCTTCACCAGAGGGGATATGTGGGAGACACGGTTCGGGGTCTGGCTGTTTCTGCAACTGCTGTGGGCGGCTCCAGGTAAGGTGGGGATGGCGGGCAGGAGGGCACACTCCAGCCCCACAAAAAGGGCAGCAGGGACCTGCTGCCTGGCCCCACAGATTCCAAATTCCCAAGCTTAGGTGCTCTCCGCTGCTGGATTCTTCCAATGTCGCCCTGCTGGCAGCAGCGCTGGCCTCCTAGCCCCCAAGCCACTTTGCACCCCCTGGGTCTCCCTCGGGCAGTGCCCCGCTTGACTCCGAAGCCTCTAGAACTCTCTTTCCCCCCCAGTGGAGACTTCAGGGCCTGAGGCAGTGGTGCAGGTGGTGTGGGCCCAGGATGGGGCTCCTGTCCAACTCCCCTGCAACCCCACACCCGCCGGGGCGGAGCTCAGCATCCTGAGAAGTGCCTCGGTTACCTGGAAGCATCAACCAGACAGGTATGCCCCCACTCCGGGCCAAGGGGACTCGCCCTCTTCAAGGTCGTCACTTCGCCCTTGCTCATGACCCCTTCAAGGAAGCCCCAGCTCTCTGTCCTCTCCGGGTCTCCCTGAAACTGGAGCTCAGCTGCACTGGGATGCACGCACCTGCCCTGCCGCCTCCCTTCGCAGACTGTCACACCTGCATCCCTTAGTGTGCTGCCCTCTCCAGCTCCGGGGTGGGGGTGGGGCACTGGGAGAGGGACGAGAGGGAGAGAGGGAGGGAGGGTCCAGAGACCTCCGGAAGTCCTCGAGGTGAGGCTGGACCCCTCCGTCCCTCGCCGGGGACTTCTCCCCGCGCTGTCCCAAAGCCAGTCCTCTCTCCCGCCCCGCAGCCCGCCCGGCCCCGCCCCCGGCCGCCCCCCGCAGCAGGGGACGCCCTCCCCCCCGAGGCCGGGACCCCGCCGCTACACGGTGCTGAGGGTGACCCCGGGAGGCCTTCGCAGCGGGCAGTTGCCCCTGCAGCCCCGCGTGCAGCTGGAGACGCGCGGCTTCCAACGCGGGGACTTCTCGCTGTGGCTGCGGCCAGCGCGGCGCAGCGACGCGGGCGAGTTCAGCGCCACCGTGAACCTCAGGGACCGCGTCTTCGCCT
Source organism: Nesogale talazaci (assembly GCA_004026705.1). NCBI lineage: Eukaryota > Metazoa > Chordata > Mammalia > Afrosoricida > Tenrecidae > Nesogale > Nesogale talazaci. The sequence continues at coordinate 15,333 of PVJH01039469.1, read as the reverse complement.
GCCGCCTCCGCCTGCGCGTGGGCCAGGCCGTGGGTAAGTGGAGGCGGGAAGGGGCGAGGGGCTGGGAGGCAGCGGGGGGGTGGGGGGGACGCAGGGGCTGGGCCTCTGGGCATGCGCCTTGGGCAGTGCCAGAGGGGTAGAGAACCGGTGTAGGGATCCCACCCCTACCCCGCTCTTGGAGAGGGAGGTAACCCCAGAGAAGCACGTGTATGGGGGGCAAAGGCCCCCAGGAGAGAGTGTGTCACTCGTCCAGCTCCCCTCCCCCAACGAGAGTGCCTTAGTGGGTGTAGGGAGGTACCCAGAATGCGTTCTCTTCTGGGGGAGACGGCAGGGCTGGAGTGATTCATTCCAGCTCGTGTAGCCTTGGAGGTGGGGGGTGGGCTGAGTAGGGCGCCCCAGGGCTGAGCTGGAGACAGGTAGCAGAGAACAGGTAACAGAGGCGGGAGAGGACAGGCACAGGAACGTGGGCATCGTGGGTGCGGAGTGGGGGGCGGCACAATGAATCTAAAGCGTAGGCTCCTTTCCTTGGAAAAGGGTTTCCGTGGTTCTGAACACCGCCCCCCCCCCCGCATCATTTACCCCACGGCACAGTGACTGCCAGCTCCCCCGGACCTCTGAAGACCCCCCAGTCAGTCATCTTGAACTGCTCCTTCGGCCGCCCTGACCTCCCAGCTTCCGTGCGCTGGTTCCGAGGCCCGGCTCGCGTCCCTGTCCAGAAGTCCAGCCGGCACCACCTGGTTGGGAACTTCCTCTTTCTGCCTCTGGTCAGCCCATCCGATTCTGGGCCCTGGAGCTGTTCCCTCACCTACAGAGATGGCCTCCAAGTCTCCGCCACATACAACCTCACGGTTCTGGGTAATTCCTCGAGTTGGTTTTCACACTTGACCACAACCTTCCTGTGCCCTGACTTACTGGTCCCCAAAGCAAGCTCACGGCAGCTCCCCCCGGGTCTAAAACCTTCCTGGCAGGGGCGCCCTCTTCCTGCCTAGCTCCGCCCCATCGTCTTGTCATCCAGCTGTACTCCCCGCTATGCTCCCTCTGGTTATCCACCCTTTCTTGTTCCTTGGTTCCTTAGACATTGTTCCCATATTCCCACCCCACACCTCCTCTGCTCCTAGGCCTCCTTCCCCAGCCCCCCACCCCACCCCACAAACACACCAGCTCTCCCACCCCTTCGCACCGTCCCGTCCTGACTCCCATGTTCCTTCCTCCCCCAGGTCTGGAGCCCCCAGCCCCGCTGACAGTGTACGTTGCAGCAGGTTCCAGGGTGGGGCTGCCCTGCCGCCTGCCTCTTGTTATGGGGACCCAGTCTTTCCTCACTGCCAAGTGGGTCCCACCTGGGGGAGGCCCGGAGCTCCAGGTAGCGGGAGACCATGGCAATTTTACCCTCAGCCTGGAGGCTGTGAGCCAGGCCCAGGCTGGGACCTACACCTGCTACCTCCAACTGCAGGGACAGCAGCTCCATGCCACCGTGACTTTGGCAGTCATCACAGGTCAGCCCCAGGTGGGGAAGGGGTGGCCCACCCCAGGAAAACTAGGACAGGGGGCAGACAGGGGCTGGCTGGGCAAAGAGGGGCAAATCCATAGTCATGCTGCCAGGCAGTGGGCACAAGTTCCAGAGATTGGCCACTGTGACCTCCTCTTGTTTTTCACCCCCTTTGTAAAGAACTGAAACTGAAAATCTCCCCTTGAGTCACAAGATAAGCGTCCCACTGTTCTGAAAGGGATTTCCCTGGCCTGAATCAGCGGGAGGGTCTGAGCAGTTAGAAGACGGGTCCAGTGATTCCAAAGAGGTGGGATATATTTCTATAATTCTGGACCACTTTGGGGCCAGGGCTGGGGTGAAAGTTGCACGAGGGTGCTTGGATTTGGGGAGGAGTTGATAAATCAGTCCCTGGGTTAGCAAATATTTGCTGAGCAAAGGGCTTCCAAGACAGTATAAAACAAATACAGAAAAGAAAAAAAAAAACACTCAAATTAGATGCTGACTGATAGGTAACGATTAGCCCTGGCAGCTTGGCTGTGCCTGTAGTCTTCACCCGTGGCTGCTAAGTAGTAACAGCGCGCGCGCACACACACACACACACACACACCGCGGAGTTGAACTGCTCCTGTGGGTTTCCAAGACTGTAACTCTTGGCCGGGGCATTCGAACTGCTAACCCTGTGCTTGGCAGGCCAGTGTGTAACCACTATGCCACCACCGGCACAACGAAGATGCTTAACACTGTATACTGGTGGATGAAGCACACGTTTATTCATTCACTCAAAAAGCTCCCTGCTCGTCAGTCGATTCTGACTCCTAACTGCCCGAGAGGCCAGGGTAGAACGGCCCTGTGGGTTTCTGAGACGAGACGGGAGCAGACAGCCTCCTCGTCAAGGTTCGGCTAATCACAGCCTTGAGGGTTCAAACTCCCTTGGAGAGCGGCGGCTGCCTCCATCCCCTACACCCTGTCAGCGAGTTTATTCCATCTCATAGCCGCCCAGAGAGCGTGTCCGAGGCTGTCCATCTTTACGGGAGCATCTTTCTCCCAAGGATCAGGACTTGAACTGCCCACCTTGCCGTTGAGTCCAATGCCGAGTCCTCTGTACCACCAGGGCTCCTTGTAAGAATGTACCATATTGCAGTTCCGGTCTGTCTTCTCCAACTCAAACTCGTGCCATCAATTTCAAGACTGTAACGCTTTTTTGGGGGGAGGGGGCAGCTGGGTATCACTGCCCTGGTGGGAGTGGGAGGCCCAGCCTTGCTCCTGGAGAGCTGCTGCTGGATTTGAACTGCCAACCAACCCTGTGGGCCGCAGTCCCGCACTCAACCACTACGCCACCGGGGCTCAGCCGACTGTAACTCTTTATGGGAGGAGAAGGCCTCTTCCTCACTCTGCCCTACAGGGCTGCCATAGTCACACTGGCTTGAGGGGGGGGGCCTTTGACTTTTTCTGTCTGTTTGTTTGTTTTTGTTTGGGCCTTTGACTTTTCATCAGCTTCAGGGGACCCGTGGGCAGCTCTGCTCCTCCTTACAGCATCATGGGGAATTGGAATCGATTGGGTGGCAGAGGGTATGTTTTAGGGTCTGTGGGTGCTGTACACAGTGTGCATTTGGCTACGAACTCGGGTCCCAACATGCCCCATGGTGCCATGGAAGACATGCCTGGCAATCTGCTCCCTGAAGGTCACGTCCTTGAGAACCCAGGAGAGCAGGTGGACTCTGCTTCATATGGGCCTGCCAGGCCTGGGAATCAACCCAAAGATGGATGACTGTCAGTCTGTCTGTCGAGTTTTTCTTCACCCTGTCAGAACCCCCAGTGGCGCAAATAGTTGGCCCTTAGCTACTAGTGAAAAGATCTGCACCTCGAGTCTCCCCAGATGTACTGTGGAAGAAAGGCCTGGCGGTTTGCCTTTGGAAAGCTCCTCCCCTTGAAGATCCCATGGAAGGCATTTCTCCTCCGACCTGGGGGGGAGGGGGGTCACGAGGAGTCAGACTGGTTTGGGTTTCGTACGAACCAGCCCAGTCCTCGCTGGACAGCTTTGAGAAAGCTGGGTGAGGTCACTGAGCATTCTGAGAGGGGGGGAGAGGACACTCAGGGGGCACCCCAGACGGGACACTGATAGGAGGCACGCCACGAAGCAGGAAAGAGATGAGGTATCTACTGGAGGTGGGGTGGGGAGACGTCCCCTGGCTGACATTAAGAGTTCTGAGGGGCTGAGCCCCGGTGGCGTAGTGATAGTGCGCGGGACTGCGGCCCACTGGGATGGAGGTTCAATTCCAGCTCCACAGGAGCAAAAGCTGGGCCTCCTACTCCCACCACCTGAGGGCAGTGATGTCCCCACAAACAAAATAAAACAAACAAAAAAAGAGTTCTGAGCTGAGTAGAAAGCAAATATAAAAGAAGTCATGGTCCTTCAGGGCCAATGTGAGTTTGTGCCATCCCCTGAGGGCAGTCGGGACTGGCAATGTTGTTGAGCTGATGCGTAATTGGACCAGAGCGCTGCCTTGACATGTGGAGAGCTGGATTAGCCGGGCCCCCTGCGTCCCCCACACTTCCAGCTTCACCCTGTGGGGACCCAGAGGAAGGCGAGGTGGCGGGTGATGGAGCTGTCAGCTTATAGAAGGAAGTCGGACATCTAAAGACACTCTTCCCTTTTACTTTCTTTTCCTCCCTCAGTGACTCTCAAATCCTCCGGGTCACCTGGCGCCCCCCAAAAGCTGCTTTGTGAGGTGACTCCCGCATCCAGACAGGAGCACTTTGTGTGGCACCCCCTGAACGGCCAGCCTCAGCGAGACTCCCCAGGGCCCTGGCTGGAGATGGAGAAGGCCAGGCTTCCTTCCCAAGCCTGGCAGTGCCAGCTGTACCAGGGAGACAGACTTCTTGGATCCATGTTATACGTCACGGACTCATCTGGCCCAGGTTCGAGACCCAGAACACGACAGCCCTGCCTCCACACAGAGGGACTTGACCCCTCCCAGGCCCACCGTCGCCAGGGTGCCTGCCTGTCTTACCGAACTGGCACTGGATCACAGGCTGCCCCTGGTCTCGGCCTGCCCCACTGAGTGGCCCTGGGCAAGTCCTGTGAAACCCAGGCCCCTCGGAGACAGCACCCGTAAAGCCACGCGGGGCGGGTCAGATGCCCTTTCTCAGCCCGGACCCTGTGCCTATTCCCACGTCCTCTCCACAGGTGCCCAACGCTCCGGGGGTCCCCAGGGTGTCGTCACCACAGACCACTTCCCTCTCCTCCTCATCGTGGGGGTCCTCTTACTGCTCCTCGCTCTGACCGGGGCCTTTGGCTTTCACCTGTGGAGCCGATGGGTGAGCCAGGGGGCCCGCTCCCCATCTGTCACTTCTCCTCCCAGGGAAGGTGCTCCAGGTGCCACCCTGAAAGTGCCTCTGCTCTCCGGAGACCCCTCCCGGGCCTGGAGAGGCAGGAAAGGGCCCATGGCCATGGCCGGCCTGGGACCAGGGGGTGGGGGGACCCCGGGGCTGGGGAAGGAGAACAGACATCCTGGGTAGCCTTCCTGCAATCCTCCTTCCACCCTCCCCTCCACCTCTCCCTTGATGTCTTCCCACAGTGGCGGCCAAGATTCCCAGCCCTGGAGAACCGGATTCACCTTCCCCAGGCTCGGAGCAAGGCAGTGGAGCTGGAGCAAGAACTGGAGCTGGAACACGAGCAGGAGCTGGAGCTGCAGGAACAAGAGCAAGAAGCAGAGGCGGCGCGGGAGCCGCGCTGACCTGGAGCGCAGGCCTTCTGCCAAGCTCCACAGCCCCGTCTTTCTCCCTCCATCCCAGCCCTCAATAAACTCTCTGTCGGCAGCCAACCTGGAGGGGGCTCCTTCTGGTCCCAGGGCAGGCTCCCGCCTGCCTCTGCCCAGCCTCGGGGGGCTGTCTTCTCCCACCCCAGCGGCCTGACCCACTTTCCCCAGCCACGCTCTCCTCTTCCTCTGCCCCGGAGTCTCCCCTGCTTTCGCTTCCAAGCCGCTCGGTGTTTCTCAGTCTCTCTAGGTTTCTCTCCCTGCACCACCCCCAAGCTGGGTGGTCCTGTTTGGGGGAAGCTTTCCAAAGCCCTTCTCCTTCTTACCTCTACAGCTCTCTGCGCCTCCGTCCTTTCACCCATATTGTGCTGGCTGCCCTAGTTTCCTTTATATTTTTGTCCCGGCTCCACCCCATCCCACCACTTGGCCTTGACCACCTGGCTGCAGGCGCTTGCACACACACACACACACACACACACACACACACACACACACACACACCCTCTGTGTCTCTCGCTGGAGCTCCGAGGCCGGGAAGGAGCCCTGCTTCCTGGTGAAGCTCTCCCAGGGATCGAGTCTGGCAAGCTTTCTGGGTTCCTGCCCATCGTTGCCCTACCCCCACCTTCCCCGGGCCCCAGGCCACTCGTCTGGCCCCAGACATGGGAACGCACTGCCACCCAGTGGCCGCCGCTCGTCACACCCCGTGGAGGTCAGTGGGCAGGCCGGTGGGAGGCAGCGGGACCCTGCAGCGGGCTCGCACCCCGCCAAAGGCCGCTGGGCCTTCGTGGTGCGGCCTCTCCATGCCTGGCCCACGGGAGTGCAGCCCGCAGCCGTCTCCGGCCCACGAGGCCCCTGGCAGAGAGCCTGGACAACGCCGGCCTCGGGAGATGGGTTTTAATCCCAGTCGGACAAAGGCCACGCGCTGGCGGGGAGAAAAACCACCCCCAAGACTGTTGGCTTGGGAAGTCAGGAGCCCAGGCGGCTCCTGGGCTAGTCCCTGCTGCAGCACCGATGGAGACGTGGCCCTGGCCAATCTCCCCAGCCCCAGCCCAGAGTCTGCCTCTTCCATGGGATCGGGATGAAATCCTGTCCAACTGAGTTGTGAATATTGGGTGACAAAAGGCCTTGGTGTTTGTCTGATGACCCGCTGGGGACAGGAAGGGGAGCGGATGAAGGCTGAGAAACCAGCGGGTGTGTTGTGAGTGAAGGTGACCTGGTCTGGGAAGGGAAGGGAGAACTGGCATGAGAGAACACACACACACACACACACACACCCGCCCCCACTGGCCGGCAGCCTGGCCTGGGGACCTTGACCTCTGCCTGCAATGTGTGCAGGGCCCTGGACGATGACTCTCTGAGGGGACTTTGACCCCACACAGGAGGGGGTGGTGATGTTGAAAGAGTGAGGACGACCTTGCAGGCACACAGTGACATATCCACGTGATGCCACCGCAGACGCCCCCTCGGGGATTGTCCCGAGTCTGGGTGCTGGGTGCAGACTGGCACAGAAAGCAGCAGCTCCAGGCTGAAGCCCAGCCAGGCCAGAGCCGGCGGTGGAGAATGGGATAGAAGGGATGCTCTTGTTTTTTGCAGTGGCTTAGGGAGATGGAGGGCACCCCCCCCCCTAGCAGAACTAAAGAGGCCTTTGAGGCCACCCCAAGGCTCCGAGTTGCAGGAAGGAGCAAGGTCCTTTGCTTTGCGGGTCTCTGGAAGAAGCGCTCACCAGAGAGGACCAGCCTCAGAGCCCTATCAGCAGTTCCACCCTCTGTGGTTTGCAGGTCGGGGATCGGGGATGCGGTGTCTTCTCAGCTCCCTCCCAGACCCTGCTCCCTTTGCCTGGGCTGAAGCCCTCATTCGTTAATGGACCAGGGTTTCCTGGAACGTTCTGTGGGTGGTGTTTTACCCTTTCTGTTAGATCTCTGGGTTTATGAAGTCATCGCCCAAGACTCACTGGGGCCCAGGCAAGGGCTTCCCCCTTCCTCCTACAGTAGGGGACTAGGAGGGAGACAGAAACAATCGATAGCTGCGTGTCCTGGGAGCAGGCCACACTGGGAGAAAATGCCCTTTCGGTTGATTGGCGGCTCATCGCACAGATCTCGTCATGGAGGTGATTGTTACATGGTATCAGAACTCACCAAGGCATGACTCTGTCCTTCTTGCCAAGCCACCACGGACCCTGGCCCGAGCCAAGTGGACCCCGTCTGCTACCATCTCCCATCTGCTCACGCAGGAAGGCTTTCCTCGGGCCGTTGAGTGGAGGCCTTCGTGGTCTGAAGGCTTGTCCAGGCCGGATGACCTACTAGCCAGAAGTTCCCTCATGACTGCTGGCCAGAGGTCTCTGTTTCTCCTCGCCTGGGTCCCATCACAGGGCAGCTCAGAGCATGGAAGCTGGCTTCCCGCTGACACAGACATCAGGGAGTGTTCACACCCCGATCTCAGAAACAGGGTCCCCGCAGGCCCACCCTGTCCGACTGGTCCCACGGTCCAACCCTGGCCCAGGGCAGGAGGGAAACATAAGTGTGTGAACGGAACACGCAGGAATCATGGGGGGCCTCTCTGCTATATCAGGGAACAGCAACTGAAAGACACATGGACCAAGACAGGGGGCAGGAGTCTCTTCCCTGGCCCTGTGGTCTGGTAAAGTTCCAGAAGTCAAAGGAGAGACAGGCCTGTGTCAAGGCAAGTGTGCCAGGCAGGAGCTCACTGAGACTTGTGATCAGGTTATACGTATCACTGTTTCAGCAGGCCCCCAAGTTGCCTGCCACATGCCCCCCTTCCCAGGCATGAGCTTGAGGGAGCAGGCTTGAGCCCTTGCTGGCACCCCTCCACAGAGGAGAGGAGTCAGCCCCCAAGTTCCCCATTTAGGCCCCCCAGGGCGGGGCTAGCCCTTTGAAGGGCATGGGGGTGAGGTGGGGCTGGGCTCTATGGGCCCCAGTCTCTGATGACAGTTTCTGTAAGGGGCTGCAGGTGTCAGGTGGCTGAGCCCGACCTGGCACCGAATGTTACCCGTTCCCCTCTTCCAGGGGCTAGGGAAGGGCCGGGCACCTCCACCGGAGTGTTCCAAAAGCAGCTGTGGAATTGGGGGCCATGTGTCTATGGAAGAGGTGGGCATCAGGCCTTCTAGACTCTTCTGCAGAGAACAGCCTCTGAGACCTCTCCTCCATTTCTCAGCCCTGCCCCTCACCCCCAGTCCCACCCCCACCCCCTTTGCCGAGGGTGTGAGTAAAGTCACAGATGCCTCCTTCTTCTAAGGAGGTCACCGCAGGACTGCACCTGGGGCTTCCCACTTCCCCACCCCGCCAGCCGCCCCACTCTTCTCCACTAGTCACCTGTTCTGCTAGTCCCCTCCCAAGCTGCTGTTTCCTTCCAAGTCTCATCTCATGTCTCCTCCGGCCTAACGGGCTCATCTCTCTCTCTCTCTCTCTCTCTTTTTGTTTGTTTGTTCGTTTTTGGCATCACTGCCCTCAGGTGGTGGGAGTAGGAGGCCCAGCCTTTGCTCCTGTGGAGCTGGAATTGAACCTCCGTCCCAGTGGGCCGCAGTCCCGCGTACAACCACGACGCCACCGGGGCTCGGCCGCATTTCTTTTCTTTTCTCTTCCTTGTGGACCTTCTGGCAGGGAATGTCCAATGGACAAGGACCTAGGCCTCGTCCAGCTAGACACATCGAAGCAGCACAGCCAGCTCCTCTCCCAGGTACCTCTGGAGCACCAGCTGTTCCCCCAGGATTGGGAGACGGAACTTCTGTGAAACATGCTCGCAAAATGGAAAACCCCTTCACCGATCTGGTCCTGTTGTTCCTTTCATCCATTCCCCGGCCTTCCTTCTCATGGAGGAAATGCAAGAGCGGGAATGGGACAGTTATATGATTGGAGCCAAGGAAATCGGTTCAAATCCCACTTGGGCCAGTTATGATCACTAGCTCTCAGTGTTAGTCCGGGTAGACGAGAGAAACAAATCCATAGACACACGTAGGTATATAAGAGAGTTTTATATAAGAGGTAATTGTACATTTGGAAAGCAGCCCAGCCCAGTCCAGTTCAAGGTCATAAGTCCGATATTAGCCCATATGTCTGATACCAATCCATAAGTCCTCTTCAGACACACAAAGCACATGCAATGGCACCAGGACAGTCACAGGCCAGTGAGTGCAGAGTCTTGTGTATCCGGTGGCATTGTAAAGGTCTCAGCGCTGGCAGGTGGCTCCGTCAGTTTTCAGTGTTCAAGGTCTCTCAGCATGCTGCCATGTGTCTTGTCAGCTGCAATGTCTCCCAGGGAGTGAACTTGTGTCTTGTCAGGAGAGCATCTCCCAGGGAGTGAGCAATAAGTCTGTCACCTCCAAGGGGGAAATACAGCCGGATTTCCCAGAATTCTCAGGAGAAAGCCATGCCCACACAGAGATCTCATTGGGTGTCTCCAGATTGACAGGCTGGGCTCCACCCCTACACTCTTAATCCTCAAATTGATACCAGATTAGGTCACTGCCACACTCAGTGACCTGTGTCAAATGTTGAAAACTCGGTGACCTTTAGGTTACTGTGTAAATGAAAGTGTGATCTCCCCCTCCCACCAGAGGGCAGTGATGCCCCCCCCCAAAAAAAAAAACATTTTCTTTCTACTTGGGACCTTGATAGCAGCTCCTCTCCCCCTCCCTCCTTGCCTCCCTCATGAACCTTTGATAATTTTTTTTTGCCACCGGGGCTCAGCCCTTTTTGTGGGGGGCCATCACTGCCCTCTGGTGGGAGTAGGAGGCCCAGCCCTACTACTGAACCCTTGGTAATTTATTAAAAAATCTTCCCCATGTCTTACACCGACATCTGTCTCCCTTCACCCACTATTCTGTTGCTCTCCCCTTAGGAGGCAGTCAAATGTAGATCCTTGTGATGGAGTCCCCCTTTCTTGCCTCACCTTCCCCTTATCCTCTTGGTATCTCTACCCTCATTCTTGGTCCTGAGGGGTTTATCTGTCCTGGATTCCCTGTGTTGCTTGTCTGTACCAGTGTACATGCTCTGGTCTGGCTGGATTTGTAAGGCAGAATTGAGGTCAAAATAGTGGGGGCAAGGGGGGGAGGAAGCATTAAAGAACTAGAGGAAAATTGTTTATTTCATCGGTGCTATACTGCGCCCTGAGTGACTTGTCTCTTTCTTGTGAACCTTCTTTCTGTAAGGGGATACTCAACTGTCTGCAGATGGACTTTGGGTCTCCACTCCATGTTCCCTCCCCCCGCCTCCCCCCCGCCGCCCCCGCCATCTGCATCGATATGATTTTTTGTTCTGGGTCTTTGATGCCTGATCCCTGATGCCATCGACACTTCACGATCACACAGGCTGGTGTGCTTCCTCCATGTGGGTTTTGTTGCTTCTCAGATGGCTGCTTGTTTATCTTCAAGCCAGATTCCTTGCATAGGAGAAATTAACTCCTAGCTTACATAATGCTCTGTCATTTATTTAGTTTCTTTCTCTTGTGGCAGAGCCCAGTCCTTGTTGAGAAGTCCTTCTTGATCTTACACCTCCTCCCAGCATGCGGTGCTTCTCTCTTTGTAATAATTGTTCAATTGTCCCAAAAGACTCGATTGTGTAATGTCTACCTCGCCACTAGGGCAGAGACCAAGGCTACCCACCTTGGCACTGGATGGATGCCCAGCATCTAGCCCTGGAGTAGGAATTGCGTATTCAAATGCCTGCTAGCGCCCACTGGGTCCTAATGTGAATTAGGAGAGCAGGGTGGCTGTAAACAACAAGGATTGAGAGAGGAGGACACCAGCCGTCCCGAGAAGGACTCACCCAGAGGCTGGACCTCACACATTCACTCAACCCCGTTCGGCAAAACCAAGTGGCTTGGTCACATCCAACTGGGAGGAAGGCTGGAATGGAGGTTCAGAATTGAGGGTTCTACAGGAGGGAGGCTGGAATGGACATTCAGAATTGAGGGTTCTACAGAAAAAAAAAAAGAAAGAGAAGAAAAGAATTAGGGCTGAGCCCCGGTGGCGTAGTGGTTGTGCGCGGGACTGCGGCCCACTGGGATGGAGGTTCAATTCCCGCTCAAAGGAGCAAAGGCTGGGCCTCCTACTCCCACCACTAGGGCAGTGATGCCTAAAAAAAAAAAAAAAAAAGAAAAGAAAAAAAGAAAAGAATTAGGGGTTCTCTAACTTCTGGAGAAGGAGAAGACAGATCTGGGGAACCTGGAGGGGTCTGTGCCAAGAGAGAGCCAGAATGAACACACAATGATCTCGCTCAGCAGCTCTCCCTCCAAGTGTGGCCTGGGGAAGTCCCTCAGGAGCCCTGAGACACTTTTGGGGGGGGGGGTGCCTGTGAGGTCAAACTCTTTTTCTTAAAAAAATCCTTTTATTGGGGCTCATACAACTCTTATCACAACCCATACATAAGTCCATTGTACATAAGTACATAAGCACATCTGTCCATCCGCCGCCCTCATCATTCTCACAACCTTTGCTTTTGAGCTAGGCCCTTGGCATTGGCTCCTGCTTTTTTCCCCTGCCCCCTCCACCCCAAACTCTTTTTCATATACATCATAGGAAATGACCTACCTTCGACACCATTTGGACATTTGCACTGGTGTTGCTAAAGCAATCAAGATGCATCTTTTGCTTTCGCAGAAATCAAAGCAGTGGCAACAGTGGCAACAGAAACCGTGCCAGTTTCCACCAGACTCTCGTAGCTCGCTTAAGATAAATAAGTAAATATAACTAGGACCCGTTTCGCTGACAAGTACTGTCGATGAAGCAGTCCGCGTCAGTTTGACGAAACCTCAATTCTTGAGCGCACTGTGTCCTGAAATGGGAGGCGCACACAGAGAACCGCCTGCAAACGAAGTCCAGTGGCTGCTTCAAGGAGAACACAGAAGGGGCACTGTTGGAGCTGCAAACCCAACGAGCCGTCGTTTTAAAATTTTGATAGAACACAACATTTACTTAAAAGAACAACACGCGAAAAAGCTACAGCTCTTCAGACTTGGCTATTTGGCAGACGGTTTCTCGAAAACGAATGAAAGGAGTCAGTAGCTTCCAGGAACATTGACACGTAATTGTGGTGAGCGGCAAATTGTGAGCTTTGCAATGGAAAGAATTTTGGTCAGCTTCTCTGGGCCCCACATTGCTGACAACCCAATACGCACAGAGTTTTCTGACGGAGTTGGTGATCTAAGCTAACAGGTTCAAAAACTGCGGTCCCACTCTAAGGGAACGAGCTACCATTTGGAAGATCTGCCTAACTCAGTGAGCTCATACTTTCCAAGTGACCAACTCGGTTGCTATAAAACCAGGCACGAGCACAGGAGCTCTTCAGCCGTAAGACAGACCACGGGCTCTGAATGGAACAAAAGAGTTAGGGGATGTGGTTTCGGTTCCACATGATGATGGGATTCCAGCCCTCACTCTCCAGTAGCCCCAGCGCTCCCTTAGAGAGATGCAAATCAAAAGGAAGATGAGGGCTGAGCCGGGGCCGTAGTGGTTGTGTGCGAGACTGCGGCCCACTGGGTTGGAGGTTCAAATCCAGCAGCAAAGCTGGGCCTCCTACTCCCACCACCGGAGGGCAGTGATGCCCCCCCCCAAAAAAACCCCAAAAAACCTCCTCTGGTGGCTTACTTCTTTAACAGTGAACGTTTCACCTCGTGCACCTGCTGCATGCAAAATCTTCGAAAGTGGCAGTTTGGGTCATACCTGATGTAAACATAAAAAATACAAAAGGAAGATGCGATATCTTCTCACTCCATATGGTCGTTCCATAATGTGGTCCCTTCCTCAAGCTGCAAACCTTTCATACCGTTCCTCATGGTGTGGTGACCCCCCCCCCCAACATGGAATTATTTCCGTTGTTACTTCATAGCTATAATTTTGCTACTGTTATGAATCGGGTGACCCCTGGGAAAGGGTCTTTCTACCCTCAAAGGGGTCGCGCGTCACCCGTATGTTGAGAACCGCTGTACTAGAGAAATGCTGTGTGTTTTGTTGGTCCTGAACTCTACCCTGGTTAAATTGTCCCTGGTTAAATTGACCCTTCCTTGCCATCCTTCTGTGGGGGGATGTCTAATTGTCTTTAGATGAGCTTTGGGTCTCCACTCCAATGCTATCTTTTTTTTTTTTTAATTTAGGCTTCATTGCCCTCAGGTGGTGGGAGTAGGAGGCCCAGCCTTTGCTCCTGGGAGCTGGAATTGAACCTCCAACCCAGTAGGCCGCAGTCCCACGCACAACCACTACGCCACCGGGGCTCAGCCTTCCAATGCTACCTTTTGATCGCCCAGCATCCTGTACTCTCTTCACTTTTACTCAGACACCCATTTTGTCTTCAGCGAGTGTGTGGGGAAGGTGAAGATCAAAGAGTGCCAGGGTATGAGAACTAAGCGTTCTTGTATTTAGGGAGGCCTTGAGTGTGGGGGAAAGGTGAACCCCCACAACGAATCGAGGGTTCGATGGGCCCAATTGTATGGTTAAGATAAGTAAAGATAATGATAAAGTCATAGAGTAAAATAAAGAGTCAGACACATGTCATGGTAGCATCCTCAAACTCCTGGATGGCCATGTTCTCAACAGCCAGGTCTGTGCATGGCGCAGGCCGACAGGGGAGGAGAGAGAGGAGGAGGAGGAGGGGACTGGGACCAGGGGAGAGGGCAGGGAGAGAATTGGGGCAGAGAGCCTGGGAGCAGGAGAGCACAGGGAGACCAGGAACTCTATTGCTAAGCAAGGCTTATATCTTTCGGGGGGCCGTGCAAGCCCCCCAATTACAGGTAAAGAAGGGTTTGCACTCTAGTTACCACAGTAACGAGGAGGGGGATCTAAGGGCATACATGCAATAGGAAGGGGAGGTGTTGAGGGCCACACATGTGACAAGATGGGCGGATCCCAGATTCAGAGAGGCGTCCTGATTTTGATGAGCAGGTTTGACCTGTTCTCTGGCTGTCCATGGCAACCATTATAGCCAGCGTGTGAACCCCACCTACAGTGGGCCAGATGCCTTCAGGGAAATATCTCTAAGCATCTGACCTTCCATCCTGTGTTGGCAAATAGCCTCTAATGTTTGGCATATCTTTGGGAGAGACAAAGCTGGGGCAGTATCTCTATAATCCCACATATTACATATAAATATATGTACATTGGCCTCTACCGCTTTTATTATTTTTTCATTTTATTTTATTTTTTTCGGGCATCACTGCTCTCCGGTGGTGGGAGTAGGAGGCCCAGCCCCACTGCTGGAATTGAACCTCCGTCCCAGTGGGCCGCAGTCCCGCGCACAACCACTACGCCACCGGGGCTCAGCCCCTACCCCTTTTATTATAAATTAATATATTTACATATATACATGCCTATAGCTAGACTTCTTTTGTTTCCTACTTCTTTCCTCTATTTCCTTTCATCTTCCTCCTGCCTCACTATCATGCTCACCCTTCGTTTGACTCTCAGTCATTCCTCTCGGATACATTGCACTTGATCAAACCCAACTGGCCCTCCTCACCGTCATTTTTAGCTCTCTTGTTGTTCCCTCAAGGATGAGTTTGTGGGCTCCCCACTCCCTGTCCTTTCCCATGATCTCTGGGACCACTGGCCCTATTGTTTCCTTCTAGTGATGGTTTGTCTTACCTATCTTACAAGATAGACATAGGATAAAAGACAAAGAAAAACAAAGATCGTTCCAGGTCTGTCTGCCGACCCATATGAGTGTTTTCCAATCGGATCTGATGAAGTGCCAAGTCCTGTCTCCCGAGTCACAAGTCTTATTTTCAGGATTCCTCGAGGACTTGGTGACTTTGCTCCCCTTGCTGCTCTGTGCACCCCCTTCCCGTTTCACCCCGCTGTGCATGGGGGGGCAGAGCAGGCGCACTGTCAGAACAGTGTCTCCAGTGCTGACCCCGTAGTGCTGTGGTGGGGCCGGCCTACGGTCCTCTCTGTGCCTTGGCTGCTCTGAGCAGAATGTTGTCCCCGGGGCTCGGTGGGCTATGGGGTCTTCTCTTGATCTCTCCCTCCTCTTAGTTCACCTGTGTGGTCTGGACAGACCCGCCACTGTCCCCGGGCTGTATCTTCAGTGCTGGTCTCTGTGGTACATTCTTCTGGGGAGGGAGTCAACACAGCTTGGCGTGGGC